>VZRE01004921.1:0-25032 GCA_013396775.1 Cephalopterus ornatus
AAAAAAAAAAAAAAAAAAAATAAAAAAGGCCAGGTGGTGCAGGAAGGCTTTCATTGCATGCTGCTACCTGCACCTTTAATTATCTCACCTTTATTTCCTTCTGCAGTTGGCTTGAAGGTATATTTGATACAGTCCACTCAAAGCAGTAACCAGAAACTTCCACAGTGGCGACAAATCAGTAAGAAGTCATCTAACTTCTTCTCCAAGATCCTCCTGGTGAGAAGTTCTTGGATAGACAAGAAAGCATTTTGGAATTTGCTGAAGGAAAAATAAACCAAAACCTCACCTAGCTACGACACAGTCGTGCTTAGCAGGGCTTGAGAGGTCTCAGTTCAGTTGCATCCACCATCTCCATCCACCCTCTCCACCCAGCCCAACAAATTCCCTGGTGTATTGACATCTTCAACAACAAAGACCAGTTTTAAATGCTTTATTCTGGAGCCCCTCTCCACACTCTACTTACAGGTCAAGTCACTGTGCAATGGTGACGCAGAAAGCACTGATCTGCTGCAGGCCATTAGGAAAAACTTCCTGAGAAGCATGGTTTTACAGGAAACAAATCATGCTAAAAACTGATCCTTAACAGGTACAAAAAATTAAACAAATAAGGAAAATAAGAGACTAGATGCACTATTAAGACCAACATGTGAACTCAAGACTGCTGTGAAATATCATACAAAAAAGGCAATAAGGAACATTATTGCAGCATTAAAGGTGGGAGTACAGGGCAGACAAGAGTTACAAAACATCCTGCTTCAATATTTCTCATCCATGTACTTCGTTCAATACTGTAACAGCAATGGAGAGCAAAAAGCACCAGACATCCAATTAAAGAAATAACAAAAGAGGTACATAAAATTAGGAAAAAAAGGGAAACCTTCACATTAGGGAAGGAATAATCTCAAATACATTTATTCAACAGAAACACACCACTTGGAAAAGCTGCTATGTCAGCATACATAGACAATACCATTATTCCAGCTCCATGGAAATGACTTATTTATCCTAGTCTGTAACCTCTTCCACATAGAGTACTGCTGAGGTTATCCCCAGGTGTATGGCAGACACTGCATACACACGAACAAAGCAGCACACTCAGAGGAGTAAAACAGGAGGAAATTGTTCCCTTTGAAGTAAAAAAGCAACAAATCAGGAGGGCCAGGAAACATGGGACAAAGCATCATTGAGCCCTAAACACTTAATTCCAATTAGATGGGGACATTGTGCAGCTACGGCTTCTGTCTTCCAAAAAGCCAAGCCTCCCCCACAGTACAAGTGCAGTATTCCTGTGTGGGATACAGCAGTTATTCACTGAAGTGACAGAAACCATGAGCAAGAAATCCTTGCAAATACATCTGCACTTGAGAAAGTAATTCCCCTTTTGTCTCCTTACAGCCAGCACAGAAAGCAACTGTACTCTCAACTGTGTAGTTGGAGTTTTTGGTGGTGAGGATGTGTCCTGATTCCGACATGGCGGCACAGAGACTGTGTGATGCAGGGTTTGCATAGATAGTCTGTCCCCTTCCCAGCCCAAAGAACATAAAGAGGAAGAAGTCACAGCCTAGGATCTTGTAGCATTTGAGAAAAACATATAATTAGGAAAAAACACCCCCAAACAATCCCATTTACAGAGGTCTTCTATATATATCCCCAGGTAAGGGGGAGGTGGGGAACAAGACAACACATCATGGCTATTTCAAAGCTTCATTGTCTTAATGAAGTTTATTACAGGCCCCAGTGAAAATATTAAGAATTCACTAACTCATACACTTCTGCACCTTTGTTCAGGTTGTTGTTCTAGAGTGATTAAGTTCCTTAATTTATTAAAAAAAAAAACCAAACCCAACTTTATTTGTTTTTACATTATTGCTGTTTCTTACAACAAAATTAGAAAACATTTGTGGAATCCACCTAGCAACAAAAAGGCAGTGTTCCCAGAACAAACCAAAAGCATGAACACACATTCTCCAAGGGCCTTTCCTACACCAGCTACTTAATGAGCAGGGGGGAAAAAATAAACCCAAAAACAAAACAACAACCAACCAACCTATCACTTCTGTTTCCTGGCACCAACAAATTTACCCCACTTTCCAGAAGGGAAATCCTTTCAAAACAAATACCAGGATGACCTCTGGGGTGATGATGCTGGAGCTCCAGAGGGAGGAGCTGCAGCTCTGTGCAATGCCTGCGGGAGTCCCGTGCTGCTCCGAGTGTCAGTCCAGGGAGATGATGTCAGGAGCGCTGCCTCCGCTGCTGCTGCTGGTTATCACCCCTGCCTCGGCCCTGCCCGAGGAGCTAACGAGCGTGCTGCTCTCGTGGTGGCTGGTTGATGTGATGATGCTGCCAGGCGTGTTGCTTGTTAAGGTTGAGGTGAGACTATCCAAAAACATAGGAGGACAGTACTGCTTGAAACAAACAATGAAGAGTGAAGAGACTAATTGCACAAGGGAAATGTATTCTCTGAAGATACATCTTCCCTACAACAAGCATCAGACAAGTTTCTAGTGGAACACTGTGAAGGTGTGCACAGCAAGAACCAGAGTTGTACAAACTGAGAGTAAGCAAGCAGGGATGGCAGACACAAGCCCTTCCCCATTACCCTCCCCTTTCTGCTTTTCAAAGAATGCCAGAATGATTTGGGTTGGAAGGGACCTTAAAGACCATTTTATTCCAACTCCCTGCCACGGGCAGGGACACCTTCCACTAGCCCAGGTTGCTCCAAGCCCTCCCCAACCTGGCCGTAGACACTTCCAGGGATGGGGAAGCCACAGCTTCCCTGTGCCAGCACCTCGCCACCTTGGGTGTATTCAAGTTAGTGCTGAGCATGTACTTGCTTTAGAAAGGCAAACTACCAGTAAGGAGCGAGTTTCCAGGCCTGAATTTATCATAGTAAGGCTAAACTGAATCCTCCTTAGTGCATTTATATTACCAGCTCCCACTGGGAAAACAGATTTTCCTGGTGTGAGGTTATGTCCAAGCAAGTGGACTGCAAACATGGTTTGGATGACAACAGCACCCTGATAATTACTGGATCAGAATGTCACAAAAATCAGACTTTGAAATTAACACCACAGCAGTTCAGAAACTTACCTGTGAATCAACTGGGATTAACGAAAGAAAATCCAGACCTAGGAAGAAGAGAAGGATAATAAATTGACAAGTCTCTCTTTTATTCACACACAAAAAATTTAAGGAATTTTTTTTGTGGTTGTAGAACAGATTTTGCAACTCATACACAGCTTCTAAATGGAATATACCACTGTGACACCACTCTCAATGACTACTTCAGGCAGCAGCAAAACGAGTTATCTAGTACATGTGTCTCTTTTTAAGAATGAGGATGACAATGATGTATTATTCACTGGATATTGCAGGGTGGTTCAATGTGGTTGCTTAGATGGAGGCTGCCATTTGGAGCTGTTGGTTCATAATGCAAGTTTCACTGCATATTGTACCTGACTTGGCCAAACTGGGACATGAAGAGTGTCATCACATTAAAGATGCTGGAATGAAGTAAAGTCACAACATGCACAAGTCCAAAAACAAGCAGCAGGTCTCTTCCTCCACCCATGGGCAGCCAATAAGGAAACATTTCTAATATCATCCCCGTTTAGTGTCTAGACAAATAAAAGGAATGAAGAAGAGGAAACTACAAGTAGTTCAAAGTATATCCTCTAAGAGCAGTGACAACTAGCGTCCATCTTAAACACCATTAGTGTGTAAGCATTTAGGGCAAGATGTTTAGAATTATGAAACCAATGAGAAATCACCACATTTTTCGTTTTGTTTCTAAATATTGGCCTTGTGTTTGCTATGGTCAACAGAAAGAAATGATAAACTTACTCCCTCCCTCTCCCCTCACCTCCACATCTGTTCTGGCCAGTGGCATCTCTCCTTCTCTTCTCCATTAGAGAGAAATTTTGAAGGAGATTTAAATCTCAGCTGCATTTACAGAATTGACAGTTTCTTTTGTTCATGCACATTCTAGAACTTCTGTTGAAACAGATGGACAACAGCTCTAGACTTCCATTCTCTCAGCTTACTCTCCTATCCAATTTGAGAAGATAACTGATTTCATAACAAGGGAGAAGTGGAGGGAGGGAGCAGTAAGGGAGCCAAAATGGACAGAGAAACAAGGGGAATGATATCCATCTCATTGCCAAACTGGTGCTGAAAGAAGAGGAAAAAACCCAGAGATGTTGCAGGGGAGGCATGGAAACAGGCAATGGAGCAGGGAGAGGGGAAGAACAGGAGGCCAAAGTGACACCTGTCACCACAAGTCACCACTTCCTGGGCTCTGGGTTTGTTACAGCCGGCCAAGAGAACCCCCAGAGTCCCTATATACAAGTGTTCTTTTCAAGGAGCCAGGATAGAAAACAATCAGTATCCCCACCTTTTTTCTGACATTTAGCAGCAGTGTTGAAGAATACATCATAGGCATTTAGGGCCTGCTAGGTAAAGAAAGTCAATAGAGGTCAGCTCACAAGTTGTAGCTCACCTTAACCTTTTTCATAAAGTCTAGACAGAGCACCACTACAATCAGCAAGTAGAGTATCTACACTAAGGGCTGGGATGAGTCAGCACCTTCACACCTCTAGTAGCTTAAACAAGCAACTACTCTCCCTCACTTCAGCAGCGTGTAAGCACAGGATGTTTACACAAAGTCTGACTGAGCACAGCGAGAACAGTCTCTGGCTGCTGTGCCCAAGTGACAATTTGTACCCCAAAAGCAACGTTTGTCACACTGCTGTTGCAAAATGCAACCTGAAACTGGGCAAACAGCCTGTACTTGGCTTGTCTAGACATCACATCAGAGCAATACTGCATATAGTCTTGTTCCATTAGAAAAAAAAAAAAAAAAACAAAAACCAATAAAGTGTTAATCAATTCTTCAATATTTACCCCCCTCCTCCCACCCCCTTAAATTAATAATGCTGTCAGAACACATACAAAAAACATCCAGCACCTACCTGGCAAATCTGATGAAATTCTGGATATTGATGGGTGATGGAATGGTACTGGGTACTCTGTTAGTGAAGGAGGAATAGCAGCAGCATTGACCGTCTTCACGCTGGGCACTCTGGCAGCAGATGGCCGATACATGAGAACCCTGTTTCAGACAGCATGGGAAATTACAAACAACCTGCCTGTTAGTTGCAGAAGGGAAACCAGACACTGCTGTGCACTTTCATTCACAAGTCACTGGGTTACAACACAACTCTAATGTGGCTACTCACTACAGAGTATCCACTCTAATTTCCTCTTTCATAACAGTCTTCCTAATAACATGACCATATCTTGGCTCTCAGCAGCAGCTGTGACACAAGAGCAAGTTGGCATTAAAACAAAGTACAGTGCTGCAGTCACTGGTGACAAAGACAGGAACGGGTGTCTGTAAGCATCACCAGAGGGATGTGCAGGTGGTCAGGGTCAGGAGTGCTCAGTTTGATTCCTCCTCAGAGCCAACCTGTCATGCCAAGGGCATGACTGACCATTATCCAGCCCCCTGGAGCACAGATTACACCTGTGGCAATTAAACTTAAGCCCACCTTTACTCAAAGCCTGAGCCCAAGCTAAGTTCAGCTCTCCAGGAGCATGCAGCCAGCTCCAACCTCACTGCGTTTCCTCCTGCTGACCAACTTCTTCACAACACCATTACAGACACCACCACAGGTGCTCAGGCACTGGTCACATGAATAAAATAGTTCATAAACTCCAAGTCAGGTGGAAGCACCCAGCACCCTGTACCCAGCTGCTCCACATCACTCCCTCCAGCCGTGAGTGTTATCCACTCACATCTTCCTCCCCGGACTCTTGCCTTTAAGCTACTTCTGGTGTCAGAAACTTGGGATTTCAGACCCTCCCTTCTCAAGCACCTCTCACACTTCACCTACCTGCCTATAAGACACCCCAGAGTTTTAGCAAAACTAGCAGACAATACTATTTACAAGAGAAAAGCTGTTGCTCAAAAGCCTGGCTTTGACTTGGATTTGACGAATGAAAATGCCAGATCCATACTCAAAAAGCAAGGAAAACACATGGGTCATAGAGAGACAAGAAAACACAGTCCTCCAACAATTACGGTTGCAGGTAGCCATCTCAAGCATAGGAGCATGGAAGAAAGTCTGGGTGCCTTCTGAAACTTCATTAGGAGATGCATTTGTAGCTATTTTTTCTTGTAAAAATAAGAAATAGAGACTCTTGCAGAAGGATTCCTCCAGTCCTCACAAAAAAGCAACAGCATTTCAGTACTGCTGCTGAAAAGTAGTTGAAGATGACCAACTCTCTGTTCACCTATAACCATACACACATTCTTGTGGACTAGAGACACAGAACACCTGCTTATTTTTTCTAGTGAAACAGAAGGAGTTTGAGGTTATTTACTATTATATTAGTACAAGATATAAGCCGCTGTGCAGAGAGATATGGACTCACGTGCAGCAACACTAACTGATGAACCATTACTGAAAGCTGAGCTTGGAGCAGCGAGTGCTGCCAAGCCTGACCAGTGCCCCTCACTCCCTGCAGGTCTCCAGTGCCCCACAGGCCATGAGCAAAAACGTTATGGAAGCCACAAACAGTACCTGAGCTGAGGTGCACAGATCAGGAGAGAGAAAAGGTGCATCTCCTACAGCAGTAAAGTTAAGCCTGGTGCTGAAGTCAGGCCTGACTATAAAGATGAAGCAGCTGCCAGAGGACTTGGGAAGTCGTTTGCTATGCCCAGCAAGGTGCACAACTAGCTCATAACCACGGCCAACAAGAGCATTTAAGACATTCCAGAGCTTATCAGAGAGATAGAGGAAACAGTTGTCTCAAATCAAAACAGCAAAGTGCCTCCCTTGGATGAAACACACTAAGCAGCCTTGTTCCCACCAGAGCAAGTTAGACAAAACATAACAGCAAGACAAAGGTTCACACTTTAAGACGACACTAACTTAACAAGAATGCACAAAACCCCTCCATATGGCATAATCTACTTTCTCATGAGAACACTGTCCATCAGATTAGTCAGCTTCCTATTCTGTGGAGAAGCATCCCTGCAACACAGCAATGGTCAGTGCAAGTCTTTTGTGAGGTGTAAAACTATTTAATAGTGTTGTGCCTGTGCAGAGTTAACATATCAATAAAACCTTCTGCAAGGAGAGGCCTAGAAATTCTCCTCTGGAAGTGTGGAGCTGGATCCCAAGTCCATTTCTCCACAGATCAGTTTATCTGAGACATTACAGAATAACAACTAACTTTAATATTGACAAACCCTTTGGTTGGGCTCCCATGTATTTCAGACATGAATACGCACTTCCTTTTGGTAGGAGGATCGTCCTCTTCGTCAGAAGAGCTTTCTGTTGTCAGGTCGATAAGGTCAACTTTCTTCTTGTTTACCTCACTGGCCACTGTCACAGAACAGGGTTTGCTAACAACACTGGAACCTGAAGAAGAAAATAAAGCACTGCTCTCTACAGGCTGGTGACATCAGCAGTTTCTATTTGCAACAGAACCAGGAATTCAGATCCTGATTTATAGATCACCCTCCTGGCCACTACAGAGAACGTTACGGCCCAGTAACTGTTCTGTGACTAATTCTGTGTCCCACTGAGGATATTAAAGCACAAACTTTTGTCTTCACTTATCAGTTTAAGGATGCAAAAGCAACCTTTTCATTTTCTTAACTGTTATTATATAAATTATATATATAATTATATAGAGAGAGCAAAGATAAAGCCCAGAAACACACTCTTTTAGTTCAAATTACAAGACAGTCAGAAGTACTAAGCTCTCCACAAAACAAATACCAACATCCACATACATTATCCAAGCTACAACTAAGTCTCCAAGACTTTTTGCTGGTTTGCAATGAGTACCCAGATGTACATACTCTCTATTTTGGTGCACTCAGAACTTGAGACTTTCACAGCTTCTTTCTTTATCCTCATGGCGCACCAGGCACCATCTTCTTGGAATTTGATCTCATCCACATCTGAACATTCATTAAGGATTTCCATAAAGAGCCTGAAAAATAAATTTTCCCTTTTGATTCCAAGTAAAATTTTTATTCTAAGTGAAAAGGAGACACAGGAGAAAAGATAGTTATGATCACCTTCCACCCACTCTTCCACACTGCATCTACTCTCTCCTTAGTTCCTCTTACCTGAAAGCCTGTAATTACAGCCTTTGCAGATATCAGAAAAGATTACCCCAGCCTATCCATATATCACTCTAAAATTACTGCAATTCACAGATTTTCACACAAAAGCAGAAATCATCACCATTTGAACCAAGTTTGACTTTTTTTTTTTATGAGTTAAACTTTGAAGTTAACACCTTTCAGAGATGGGGACACATGAAAGGAAGACTTATCCCTAGATGTCACATTTGGATCTCTCCAAAGGAAATACACTGAGGCTCAAGAGTCTCATGATTCAGTTAGGTGATAACTCACACAGTTCTTTACATGAGAGGAAAAACTAACAAAGTCTAACAGTTTCTCCCAGTCTAAAGTATTTTGACAAAAAATAGTATGAAATGGCTAAACCTCAAGAACCAAAGTAGCTGTCAAGTACATAACGAAAACTTTTCAGTAACTGTGTAACCTGCAAAGCCAGTCTCTTACCCATCTAGTATTAGGCTCTCGTAAGCTGCCTTTTTGTCACAGACAGGGCAGATCCAGGTAGGCTTCTTTTCATTCATTTGAAGATAAAAAGCAGCATCAAAACATTGCAGGTGTGTACAAGTCACAGCCCGGCAGGGGAACGTCAGTCTCATTTTTCCCAGCTGCAGGAGATGCATTTAAAGAGAGTCAAAATGGAAGACAGAAGCAGGCCTGGATGGTTAACAATGAATCCAGAGGCACTAGGTGAAACAGCTCTCTCTGCTCACTACAGAGGTGCCCTGGGCTAAGGGTGCTGCCAACAAATCCACCCCATCACAGGACGTACAGTGCTCCTGAAGAAATAATCTATACTCAAAGGCTTCACAAAGCTGCAAACAGCCAGGAACACTCCTAATGGACCTGCAACAATGTTATTTCTAGGATCCTATTTTTAATAAATTACCTACTGAAGTACCTGCTTTCACAGTTTCCTTTTAACTGAACAGTTCAAGAGTTTTCCTGAGCTGCATGTACTAATTAGACTCAGAATGACCAATTTCTGCCTAGGAAGAGGCAGCATGACCTTGTTACAAGGTGATAAAATTTTTGTTTGCTATAGTAGCTGCACTATGAGCAAAGCCACCAAGATGAAGAGGTACAAGATTTTACTTACTTCTGCTATATCCTTTAATCATAAATCAGACTGCCCCATTAGCCTCAACATCTCAATAAACAAGATTACTCCCTCTACAGACATCACCATACACACACAAGCAGCAACTTGCCTCAGTTCTAACCACAGCTGGGTGACTGCTGCTACAGCCAGGTGCCTTCTCCCCACTACTTTATATAGGATCATTAACACAAAATATAAAGCCACTGAGGTTTCTAAAGCAGGGCTTCTGAAAAGCAGCCCAATTCTGCACTATACATGAAAATACAAATATATATCTATAAGTTTCCAGCCATACTTACAGGACACATCAGCGAAACTCTCAGACTGGTTGTGGCAATCTCGCTATCGGGATCTGCAGTTAGCTTTTCTTTAACTATTAAAATAAGGTAAGAAGTTATACACAGACATCACTATTTCAAATGCTAATCTTGGTTCACTGGTACATGTACTTTTCCCCAGCCATCTAAAAAAAAAAAATCAAGCATCTAGGAAACTAGTTCATAGCAATATCAAAGAACAGCTTCACTACTTATCATCAGTGACTGGCAAACTGCATCACAACATCATCTGATGCTGTTTGATTGCAGATGCACTAACAGCCACATGGTTAGTAGAGCAAACTCAACTCAACATGTGAAGAGATAAATAAAACCATTATCGATGAGTAAGGTATGAGTGAAGAGAAGTAAGGGGTACTTATGGCATTCCTATAAGGACATTTCAGATGGGATCTCTAGGTGTGCTCCCTACCAGCACAGGGGAACCTCACTTAAAAAAAAAACATGTGATGCCTCAGCAACAGCAAAGAGAACCTGTGACACCCTGGGCATGGACTTTCACCTCTAAATGCTGAAAATCCCTTCTGTATTACCAGTTTTAGCTTTAGAGACACCAACCACCCTCCAAAAGTACAGACAGGCAAGTTAATGAGACTTACTTAGTGCTCTGGAATGGTCGGGGTTTCTGATACCTTTCAGCTTTAACCTCTGCAGAAGCATAGCTGAAGTGAGCTGACGGACAAGATACACAGACATGGAGTAACTCTATAAAGAGAGAGATTAAAGGTTAAATGTTGATTTCATACACTACTTCCATTATGTCAACACATCACTGACTTTTTGCTTAATCATTATTAAAAACATTGACAGACAACTTCAGTTTTGTTGAAGACCAACACTGTGCCAGAATTCTGTGGCCAATCAAATTCAGTGGTCTTACTCCAGTTATGACAACTAAGAAAAATAATTCCACAACCAGGAGACAACTTTGGCTCTTTTCTTGAAAAGATCAATTAGACAGTGACACATCTCATACACACAGTCTTTAAAAACTTCTTACATTTGTCTCCTAAATCCTTCCCTTTTCCAGTGTCGGTGGGAAGTTCAAAGGATCACATGACGGAAGATAAATGGTCTTTATGGTGCAAACACTACACCTTCAGATGGCACAGAACTGGCCCAGTTTCTCTGTACCTTTTCTTTAGCTTGTTCTGCACTTCTAAGCCCAGCCTTGTTACACCACGTTCACTCCGCTGAGCCTGGCCCCACTCCCTGGCATTTCCTACTCCTCCCTAACTCACACCACTTGCCAGCTTCTTTTGTTCACTGCTCACTCCTTCTTTGAGGTCACTAATGAAAAGTCTGCAAGCCCCACTGCTGCAGGATAATAATGGTTTCATCTGTATAATGAGCACAAACTATGACCTTTTATTTCAACTCTCTGCCAGCAACCTTCCTCTGGCTCCTATACTGCCCGAGGTACTGCATTTTAGACAACACCTACAGCCCTGGTCTTCCTTTACCACCTACAGGAAAACCAGCTTTTACCTAGACGTGCATATAAATTGATCTAATTGCACATGAAACCGCTAAGAAACAAGGATTTTGTTGTTTTGTTTTTTTGTTTTTTTTTTCTTAAAGAACAACCATCTGTTATCCACAGAGAAGATGCTATAGGCTCAAGTCTGCCCAGCTCTGAGGGGTTTATGCCCCCTTTGCTCAGCAGCCCTTCATTATCAGCCCAGCCCATGCCAACACCACAGGAGTTGCTGACACCCCACGCTGTCCCCCGGGGTCTCACTTTGAGGATGAAAAGCAACGGCTGCTATGCGAGTTCTGGCACCAACTTTAAACCAAAGAACTCGCTTCACCTCTCAGGGCAAGAGGGAGGATGTCCAAGCATTCCAAGTCATCTGCTTCCATGAGAATATGCTTTGGCAATACAGGGGGAAAAGAAAGCAGGAGTTAGCAGCAGAGCCAAGACCACACACAGCACTGGAGTCATTTAAAGATTCTGTGCTTTGATTGGGAAGCAACAATTTAGATCTTTCCTTCCACCTCCATTTCAGAAAAATCACCCTTTGATGTCAGCACTGCCCTTCATTTATTTTTTGAACATTAGCTTTTTCTGCAATTTATTTTTAAAATTTTAATATAAAGGCCTACACCGGAGTCTCACTTTGAAACATGTGGCGCCTTCAGTCCATAGAATTTGATTTTGAAGAATAACTTAAATAGCAAACTACTTTGGTAACTGAATCCAGAATTTACACAACCAGTCAGAGATAAAGAAGTAGTTTTTGATGTGCCAAGAGCTGAAAGGGTGCTGCAACAGTTATTTAAACCTTAGGACGAAGTCAGAAATTCCTTGCATTCTCCCTTTCTTTCCCTAATAAATCCACAGGGGGATTTACTATTTACATAAAAAGAGTTTGCTATTTTTGACATGCATTTCAGGCAAACTCTAAAAGGAAGCTTTCCAATGTGAATCCCATAAGGAAGTCTTTCCATCTGTATGTGAATCTTATATGTGTTACTGAAACTACCACACCTTTAGAGCAAACTCTATTTCCTGGCACTGATGGTGAGTTCAGCCATCCAACACTAAACACTTGCTGGTGTGTGCCTTGCTAGGCACATCAGGCAGCAGGGGGACAGGAATGCTAGAAGAGGTTATTTAGACAACTTCCCACATCCTACAGAATGTGTAGATTACCTTTCCAATTTCAGAAGCCCAGGAAATGGAAATCTGGTTTGGCAGTGCTGACGAGAGCTTAACTAGAGATGTGATATTCAAGGGACGGCCAGGTCGCTTCTGTTCAATTCCATTTTTTGGTGGTGGAGCATATCCCTGTGGGAAGAAAGGACAATTAATGTGTTACCAAGTTTGCTGACACAGATTGGTTTTAAACAGAACTATAGAAAGCAGGTAAACCTAGAGGCTCTCTAGGCTGGAGACCAAATCCAACATTTATTCTGAGAAATACCAGTCTTTGACAGTCTAACACTGTAAGTTAAGCATGATTATAAGGTATCTTTTGTTTTAAGAGGGTTTTACAGAAATGCTGAAAAGCTGGAAGAGAACACAGTTCGAGATCAGAAAAGGTCACTGGAAGAGTAAAAGGCTATAATTGATGCTTCATCCTTTTTGCCCTGTACCCCACTGGGACAGAGTGGAACATCACAAGGACACAGCCTTAGTGACAAACACAGCACGGTATGAAGAGTTAACTCTGTGCTTCAGACAGAAACACTTCAATGATTCTATTTAAGAAACAAAGTCTTGTTCCAAGAGCCCCACATCTCCTTGGTATCTGCTCTGCCTTCCATGAACTACACCTGGCCCCATTAGCAACCAGGTGACAACCTGTCCTCTGCCAAGGCCCACAAAGGAGGACTGTACATGGACTATCAGCTGTATTTAAGACCACAGAATCACAGAGTGGTCTGGGTTGGAAGGGACCTTAGAGATCATCTTATTCCAACTTCCTCACAATGCAGTCACAGCTTGCAGCTTATTCCTCTCACCCTGCACCTGTCACAATGAAAACAAGCCAGTCTGCAACAGGAACTCTGAGGATCTCTGCTCTGCGCTTACAGACAAGCCTTCAGTCACTCACCTCAAACTCATCCTACACCTGAAGGATGCCAACAAGGCTGCAGCTCTGCCTTGCACAGAACTGACTGACAGATTTCATTTAGTTCAAGATAGTGTTGTTTTATACAAGAAACTTTCCCAGAAAGAATATGCTGGCAAAAACATGTATTTCTTTACCCAGAGAAACTCATGCATTCACAGCCTAGTGCTTGGGAATGGAATCACTTTGAAAGAAGGTAAATCTGAAAATAAAAACGGTAATAATAAAAAAAGAGATAAAAACAGCCTCTTCCACCCACAAGACCAGCATGCCATAGGATAATCACTGCCTTTAGTGGTGCTCACCACAGATGAGTGATCAGGAACCTCAACGCATGTGCTTTACCCCAGAACACAGAGGTAGCAGACTCATGGGGACTGCTGACAATTTCACATTTAAAAGATGCAATGATTTGCCATTTCTTTAACCAGACAAAACAGCTGCAGCCATTTATAGAGTACATATCCCTACAGCTTTGCTGTAGTAGGCCTTTCTCTACTAATGAGCTTACGTGGATGAATACACCATCCTTGCAACATTTAGGAGGGTATTTCCACCCGTAACCATATCAGCCAAAATAGCCTTGCTGCCTCCTTTCAGAAGAGAAAGAATGCAAATTGTCTTACATTTCCCAATTTTTTTCCCCTTTTTAAGAGACAGACTCTGCAGTGTACAAGACTCATTTCAGTGAAGCTTCTGTTGAGGTTTTCTTCCACAGACTTTTTTCTTGAGAACAGATTCATCCTAATACTCCTAAAAAAAAATTGAAACCTTCTCTTCCTATCCTCCAGGAGCTGAGGATAGGAGAGAGCACTCTGCTTGCCTTTCACAACCAGAATGGCCTGTTTAGTCGGGCTGCCAACTCCAGTGGCAAGCAACTGCCAACATTATTTGGACCTTAAGTCTTACACACTGCTTCCAAGAACCATATTACTGAAAGCAGGTATCATCTGCTATAGCCAGGAAATTTATCAACAGAAAGAAGACTGCTTTTCTATCTGGCTATCTCCAACCTGCCCTGGCATATTTGACTTTGGCCTTTGAAAGGCATCTGCTGTGGTCCATGGAGGTCCCCTGACACAAAAAAGCAAATTACCTTTTGACATCCCTAAGGAGAAGTCAACAGGAGAAGACCTTGCTGTAGTGCAACATGTATCAAATCCTTGTTAACAGCATAGCAAGCTCTACATTTATTCCTTTTAAGTCAGAATCAACACTAAGAAGAGGACACAGATGTGGGAATACAAGGAAACACCATGTTAACATGAGCTGGCACAATCTGAACCAGCACTGGCACACTGGCAGCATTCCCATGAAGCCTCTGGTAAGGACTGCAGCCAAGGAGATGACCAAGAATAACTTACAGACACTTGCAGAGGCAAGAACTGCCATACCAGGGAAAGATAGGACAGTGCTCACTTATGAACAGTGCAAGCTGGCACCACAGACTGGTATCACTTATTAATTACCTAACACCAACACTACTGAGAAAGACAATGCTGGTCTTTGAGGCAAGGAGGTTATCTTACACTTTCTGAAACAGAAAGGAACCACCAGAGGATGCAGACAGTGATCAAATCAACTAAAAAGTGTCTGCAGAAGCACTCTGACTGAGACTGTATTTGTCATTCAGCTCATAGTGAAGGAGGAGGGGAAAGGAAGTTGCCAAGACAACAGTGTTTTATTCACTTTCTCACCTAAAGTTCTGCTAAACAGATGAAAGAATCATCTTATGAAATGCAGGAAGAATCTACAGGATTTAGATCCAAAGCAAAGCAAATCCAAGACTACAAACAGTTTCTGCCATGACTGTGACAAGTTACACACAAAATGGAGAGCACAACATAGCACAGCAGGGTGTAAACTATGTAAGCCCTATAAAAACTGTAAACTGTATTAACAAGACATTGATGTCCATAAGATAACAACAGACCCAATTCTTTTTAGTTGGCTGCTGTAAGAAATTAAGACAATCTGCCAAAGAAAGGAGAAAATGCTCAAGGTCGTGACAGAGAATGTAAGTGGCACTTGCAAAAAGTACTGACCACAAAATATACAAAAGAAACCCTCTTATACCCTGAAGACAGAAGTGAGAGGAAGAGAAGCTAAAGAGTATCATTTAAGCTACACAGAGGCAAATAAAAAAAAAAGTCATGGCTGCATAAGGGAGGACGAAGGGTACAGGACAACACATCTGACACATCAAGGTGGTTACAAGCAATCTGAAAAGAAGTTTCACACTTTCTCCCCCCACCCAGCATCTTTGCAAACCCACTGCTGAAAAAAGCCTCTGTACTATGACTTTTTCCACCTTCTATAGCTTCCAGAACTATTTCTGAATGGGTTGTGTAAGAGTTTCTCTCTGTTCTCTTGAACAGAGAAACCTATTGCAGAGATATTTCGAGAATGAGAGTGTTTTTCCCTTTCTGCATATATCCAAGCAGGTGACCCTGCCCATGTACTGCAACATCAGACACCAGTGAAGTGTGACTGCCAACGCTGTTCTGTTCCAGTATCAGCAAATGCTAGAAACCCTAAAAAGTGACTGTTCTTCATCCCCACAATGAACTCTGTTCTACCCAGAACAGATGCAGGGCAGCGTACAAGTGGCACACAAGAAGGTGATGCCATTCCCTTGTGACAAGGAAGAACTTAAGCCTATCACAAATTCAGATTGCCCTAACAGCAAGAACTACCACCCTCAAATAAACTCAGTCTAAGGACTTATGAGAAGGATTCTCCATGCAGACATTGGTTTGTTTCTGACATGTTCTGTTATTTTAACAGCAACAGAAGAGGTTTGATATAGGTGGCTAAAACACAATTAGTCCATGCAGTGGCTGTAACATGATTAATAGCAGTAACAGCTATCTCACACAACCAGTATACAAACCACATGCCTAAGATTAGAAGAATCTGAGTGATAACTAACAGCTTGTATATTTTAGAAAGCCAACATCACAGAAAAACACACGCACACCCCCCATAAGTCACCAAGAAGCCACAAATGAGTATAAACACCTACCAGCAATGGAAACAGCTTCCCATTTACTTTAATACACAAACTATTAGGATAATTATCTTCTTGAGGGCAGCTTGTCTCTGCGAGGCATAACCTGTGTCCACAAAAAGAGAAAGCATCATTTTCAAGTGTCCCCACAAACACCTAGACTTAAAGTTACATTAGCCAACTAAGACGCTTTGAGAGAACACTGCGGAAAAGGTACCTTAGCTGAACTTGGACTGTGTAATCTCTCGTGCCTCCAGGCAAGAAGTCCCTGTGACAAAGAGAAGAAAAAAAGAGAAGTACCCATTAGAGACAGCAGGACTCATATTCCAGTCATACACAGAGAGAGCTGGCACACCTGCCCCAGCATCACTAAACTTTGCTCTCATTTTTCTTTTATTGAGCTATGAACAAGTCTTACAAGCAACACTTCTGTTTAGCTACTGCCAAGTTATGCAGGACTTCAGGATCAGCATCTTCTATCAAGAGTTTATAGTAGCAATAAAGTTTGATGCTGCCAGAGAGCAAAAAGCACCTATGAATTATTTTGGTTTACACCATAGGTCTTGCAACATCATGAACCCTGGGACAAACAATAAAAGCAGCCCTCCATTCCTGCAGACAGGAAACATGCAGGGAAGACAAGCTTACCACCTCTCTAAATAGTGTCAATTACTTAAAAATCAGTACATGTTAACTCTTTAACATGGTAGGATTCACCCCAAATGCACACAAATTCTGTGCACAGTAGTTCCTGAAGAAAACAAACTCTGCATAACTTCAGTGAGGATTATCATGCTGAATCTATAGAGCATGTGATGAACCAAATGAATGAAAAACCCCACACTTTTTGCAGAAGTGTACTTACATTATGCCACACTCTCATTTCTTACCTGGAAATACAGATTTCTCTGACTTGATGAGGTGTTAAAGCAAAGATAAAAGACTTCTCTTGGAACCGCTGAATACTGCTCTGTACTGGAAAAAGAGAGACACAAAAGAGGTTGAACTATGATGATTAATTGATTAAAGCAGGATCTGCAACTGAATTTTTCCTGGAATGCAGCATAAGTCACTGAACATAAACTGAAATTGTGGCTGAATTGCATGTAACTGTCACAAGGAAAGCAGTGGAACAAATCATTCATTCAACTACACTCAGATGGCTTAACATCACATTACACTTCAGTACTAAAGCAGCTTGGCAAACTGCATTACAATCCTGTCCCCCAAGGAAAGAAGGTTCAAACAAACACACAAAGTATTACACTGGATGCCTGACAAAAGGAGGACCACGGAGATGCTGACAACTCCTGTTATGTACTACAGGAAGAGAACGTGCACCAGAAGTTATCAATGGGCAGCTGGAAAATTCAGAAACAGCTAAAGGTAACTAAACCTTTGGAGAGGGAGGAAGAGACCACAACCCCTAGTGCCAGAGAAGCCAGCTAGACTCTGTGTCTGGAATTACCCATCAGTAGCATCCGGCAAAAAAATAAATAACTACAACTTCCACATCAGAATCCAACTTCTCTGACAGTAAGCAGCAAGATTTTAGTATTAAAGGTCAACAGTATGCACATGTTACTTTTCTACTTTCTTTCAACTTGAAACCTTAGAAATCTTGACCTGAAACAAAGGCAGACTAGACATGTCCAATTTAAAATAAGCAGCAAGGGGAACAAATGCAAAAATAGCACAACTAAACCAGGCATACTTGCAAGAGCTGGACTGCCTTGGACACGGCAATATTGAGCAGATAATATCTCTGTGCCCAGAAAAAACACACAAAAAAGAAGACAAACATGAAATAGAGCCCAGGTGGAGCAAATACACATCAAGTTCTTCAGTTACAGACAGCTACATTGTGCACATATGCACATACACATCACAGAAAGCACTTGATATTTAAAAAAAAAATACTTGAGTATATGTAAAAAGGACCATAGAAATATTCTGCTATTTAATTAAGTGCAGGTTAAAACCCCACACCTACAGTTGTGCTCTCATGTTAGTGCAAAACAATACCTACACTCATCCCTTTTAAAAGAGTTGTAGTGAAGTGGACTGAACTCTCTGACCTACCTGTTATTTGAATCCTTAATTCCCAAACACCCCAAAACTGTTTGTTCCATGTCCCAGTTACCAAGGTTTACTAACTGGGACTGTAACTATCCACATAAATACAAAAATACTAAATAAAGGATGCCAAATTTGCACAAGTCCATCATTAGAGTGATTCTCAGCCAATGTCACAATATCCCTGTAACATCTGAAGGCCTCATTATTTGCATATCAATTACTTGTCATATCTGATTTCCTTGCTCATCCATGACATTGTGGCACTGACAGGTTATCTCTGCAAAGGTAATGACAGCACAAGCCAGAGCTGTCCAACACCAAAATAGCTATTGCACCCATACCCAGGTCAACAGTAAACCCTCCTCTAACAGGGTGTCACAATACACAGAGAGAAGTGACAACAGGCACTGTAAATAATATTTGTTAGTAAAGTTTTCTGCTTTAGGTACTGGAATATGACCAGTGATCAGTATATCCCTCATTGAAATACAAGTCACAGACTAAAAGACTTTATGATCAGTTTCAAAAATAAAATGTTTAATAGGATGCAAATAGCTTGCAATATTACTGAAGAGTTAGGGAACTTTTTTTTGCCATTTAAGGTAAGCCACATTGAATTTCAAGACAGAAAATGAGGTTCCAAATAATTGAATATAGAAGACTGAGGCACTTGAGGATGACAAACTGGATTTCAGGTTATTTGGAAGACAAATGTCCACTCCACATTATAACATCCAGTACAGCAACAACCTTTGGGCTAAGAAACCTTCACAGCTCTGAGCTCAACCCTGAAAAAGCCCACACAAAGTATCTCTTTCAGTAACAGATGTCAGAGCCTGCAAAAGTGTTGCAGTGAGATAAGGGTAAAATAAACAAATGAACTTCTTCTCTTTACACTGTTGCAACTTGTAAGTTACTGAGACTCTGAAATCCTTTTCCTGTTACCCCAACAGAACAGTGTTTCATCTACAACAGGCAGAATTTTCAGGTCCAA
The DNA here is from genome assembly GCA_013396775.1 of Cephalopterus ornatus. Taxonomy (NCBI): domain Eukaryota; kingdom Metazoa; phylum Chordata; class Aves; order Passeriformes; family Cotingidae; genus Cephalopterus; species Cephalopterus ornatus. Next base: position 19,263 of record VZRE01004921.1, read on the forward strand.
ATCTTTCAGACAAAAAGCAGAGGTTCAGACAAGGTATTAGGGAGCATTTATTTATCAGGAGGGTGGTCAAAATACCAGAACAGGCTTTTTGGAGAGGTGGTTGACGCTCCAGGCCTGTCAGTGTTTAAAAGGCATTTGGACAATGCCCTTAACTATTACTCTTCAACTTTTGGTCCGGCAGTTGGATGACTGACCACTGTAGGTACCTTCCAAGTAAACTATCTGGCTCTATTATTTAATATTCAAAAGACAAAGGCCTTTAATCATATTACATTTACAAAAGAGAACACCATTTTCTGTGAAGTGTAGCTTTGCACTTTTGGTGACAACTGGTGCAGAGAGGGCAAGAGTAAAGATGAGAAAGGACAGGCATTCCCACTTCTCCCTAGGTGCAAAAAGCCATTTAAAGTCTGGGCTCAGTACTGTCAGAAGCAACATTTATTTCATGAATTAAGCCATCTGCAGAGGTGGTAAACACTTACCTAGACTTGTGGGTTTTATGAGCACATCAAGCACTTCATAGAAAGGTGAGCTTTTCAGCTGGACATCTGGATGAACGGGTGGGATTGGAGGGGACAGCTGCTGCATCTCAAATTGGGACTTAGTTTCTTGGAGGAGCACGGACCTGACAGGCGAGGAAGGAGACTGAGGGGCAACTGAAGTAGAAGGGAGTGGGTGAATGCTAGAACCAGCCAGGTCAGACTCCCCAGCAGAGGAGCTACTGTCCACGTTGAAAGTCGTAGGTCTTACTGCCGATAAATCTGAACGTCCCTCCATCGTCCTTGGGAACCGACGCCTGTAGAGTTCTCGGATTTTGATCTGAACTGCCGGGCTGCAGCCGCTCTTCACTAAGTGCAGTGCCCTCATCAGGAGCTCATGCTTACGTCCACTTTTATTACGACCAGCAAACCCCAGCAACACTTGCAGTTCAGAAACACGAAAACTGGATACCATATTCTAGAGAGGAGAGAAAGATAAGCACAGCTGAGCCAAGAGTGCCTTTCCAAGGAGCATGATGAAGCATCTACTTTCCATGATCGTACCTTAGACACTACCCACACTCTCACAAAACAAAAGAGCACAGCTGGTTTAAAATGCAGAAACAAAGCGTCCAGGACACAGGTTGAGTTTGGCTGCATTAATAACTTCATTGTTTCCACACTCAAACAACAGTAACGAAACTTTAATGCAACCCATGCAGTACTACCTTAAACACATCCTGTAACACAAAGTAAAACTGGCTCACTTCAAGGACAAGCAAATAACAACAGCTAAAAAAATTAGATGAATCACTATTATGACCTGTCTTCCAACACGCTTTAAGTACTTCATTACTTTATTTCTTAATTTCTGCACAGTTTGTTGTGAAACTCCATTTCGGACAGTGTTAAAGGTAGGCATGAACAGAGACGGGTACTTCAGGTTTCACTGCTGAAAGGATGGCACAGCAAGGCAGAGTTTTTAAAAAGCCACATTATATCATACTGTACACAGTGTATATACATCATACAATAGACACAGACTGTTTCACCAACAAAATTGATCCTTCAAATGTCACAAAAATCTTCCTGTCCTTTTCATATCACATTCCGGCAACACGTGACACAAAGATCTCTTCAAGAAAATAATACTATTCACTCGGTTGTTGGGGTTAACTGTGGAAGACTTTGATGATTCAGCTAGGTGTTTTGACTTTGCCTTCCCTCATCCTTACTACAGAGTTTACACCCATGTGTTCTAACACAGATCTGATCTCAACTGAAGTTATAACACAAGTGTGGCTCAACCATGGGGCCAGTCACCAAAAAACTCAAAACTATGCCCCTGGCTGCTTGGTCAGTATTTTCCCCTTAACATTGTGAAAATTGTTTTGACAGTAAGACAGACCACCAAATTGTGTCAGATGAAAACTGAACTTAGAATCACAGAATCATTAAGGCAGGAAAATCCCTCTAAGATTGAGTCCAACCATTCCCCAGCACTGCCAAAGCCACCACTAACCCAGGTCCCCAGGTGCCACATCCACAGAGTGTTTATATCTGTCCAGGGATGGGGACTCCAACACTGCCCTGGGCAGTCTGTTCCTAGACTTGATAACCCTTTTCATGAAGAAATTTTCCCTGATGTCCAATCTAAACACCATCACTACTCCCAATGTGACTTGAGGCCATTTCCTCTCATCTTGTCCCTTGTTCCCTGGCAGCAGAACCCGACTTCCCCCCTGGCTCCCCGCTCCTGTCAGGGAGTTGCAGAGCCAGAAGGTCCCCCCTGAGCGTCCTTTTCTCCAGGATGAGCCCCCTCAGCTCCCTCAGCCGCTCCTGCTGCTCCAGACCCTTCCCAGCTCCGTTCCCTTCCCTGCACACGCTCCAGCCCCTCAATGTCTCTCCTGTCTGAGGGGCCCAGAACTGCCCCAGCGCTGGAGGTGCCTCAGCAGGGCCAGCACAGGGACGGGCACTGCCCTGGTCCTGCTGCCACACCACGGTTGGGACAGCCCCGGGGCCACTGGCCTCTTGTCCAGCTGTGGGCTCGTGTCCAGCCGCTGTCAACGGCCATTTCTTGTGCCATTAAAAGACAGCAGGAATAAGCAGCCAGGACCTGACTTTTCAAGGCCACGTTATTTGTGCATATCAAAAAAACCATCTAAAATACTATGGCACTACTCTCATCAGGCATACCCTTTCTTCATGGTTGAGGATACACGAATTCAGGCACTGAATTTCAGCTTTTCTAGACAGCCTGTTTGGATACACTCATGCTTCTATCAAGCAGATAGATTGATCAGAACTAATACATCAGCCTTCAAACAGGTACTCCCCCAACACCCTGTCTATAAATCCACCACAGACACAGGAGGCAGACAAAACAGTCACATTTGGCATTGAGTGGCTCACCCAAACTTCTGAAGAGCCCTACAGCAGATGTCACCTGATTTCATCCCAGCAACTTCTTTCAACAGCAAAATAATATAATACAAGAGGAGTTGGAAACAGAATTCCACACAGTTTGCAAACTGATGGAGAAGTTTAGTTTCCATCTGGCATTCCCCTTCTACTTTTCCTTAGTCTCAGTCAAACAGGGTGAGGAAAAAGTGCTTCAGCATTCATAAAAAATGGTTTGAAGCACTATAACAGCTTTATAGTTATGACACATAAAAGCAAAACTGTGTTAAAATACTGATATTCATGAATTTACTGAGAACTTGATGTTGCATACTTCTGTAGATGGCTGCATAAGTTTGATAGCAACTCCAGCTCCTTTATTTCAGATGCAGGCAGTAAGTATGACTCTGGATTCCATAATCAGAATGCAAATGAGCAAAATAATCCCTTACACAGATTAGGGAAACAGCACGTATTGCAAAATACTGTCTATTACCCTGCCTGCTGCCTTCTGTGCATTCCTGCAAGTTAATCAAGGTGAAATGTGCAGTCAATCACACCTCAGAACAGCTAACATTTCACAGGGAAATTCCACAAACTAGCACTTCACTACACGATGGATTACATTTTATTAGAAGACACAGGTTGGCTTCAATAGAAGTAAGAAAAATTTTAAATTAACACCCACATTAGAAGTGCCTGGGAGTATAAAAAATAAACACAGTTTTGTCCATCAATGCAAAAATCTTACATAGGCTTTTGAAATAAATCTTGCAAAGGTAAGGTTTACTGGAAGTATTTAAACCCTGGCTTATACAACATTTCCCCCCTAAAGCTGATTCTACCCTCACTTTAAGGCAACAACAACCATGTAAATGAAAACACACCTCATCTGATCGACAAATTCTTCCTGACAGATCTGAAACAAAAGAGGTGGGAATGTGCAAACCTCATGAAGTTCAACAAGGCCAAGTGCAAAGTGCTGCACCGGGGTGCAGGCAATCCCAAGCACAAACACAGGACAGGTAGAGAATGTTGCGCAGCCAGGTGATGCTCCATGGAGACCTTAGAGCTCCTTCCTGTGTCTAAACAGGCTCCAAGAGAGCTGAAGAAAGACTTGGGACAACCGGGAATGGCTTCCCACTGCCAGAGGGCACTGTCAGATTGTCTGTGAGGACAGGGAGGCCCTGGCACAAGTTGCCCAGAGAAGCTGTGGCTGCCCCATCCCTGGAAGTGTCCAAAGCCAGGTTGGACGGGGCTTGGAGAAGCCTGGGATAGTGGAAGGTGCCCCTGCCTGTGGCAGAGGGAGTGGAACTGGATGGCTTTAAAGCTCCTTTCCAACCCAAACATTTCATTGATTCTATCTGCATTTAAGTGTCTGTAAGTGGACACTTATCAATGCAGTTTTATAGACATAACATACACTTAGGAGTATTTACAATTACAGTGCAAGGCAGGTATTGCTTCCAACAAACCCTACCAAGTTATTCTCTTTTAAGGTTCCAGCAACATTGCAGAAGACTGTAGCCTAGTTATTAACATGCTTTTCACATCACTCAATTAAGATTAGACATTCAAGTTGTGTCGTGTAAATGCCATCAATTTTCTCTTAAGAGAAGTTCTTTACAGCTGCAGAGCCCAATAAAAAAGCCTTTTTAACACAGAAGACCAAAGCTATTTTAGTTTTAATGTTTCTCTATGAACACAAAGAGTAGTTTGACAGAACTCTAAAGAAGGAAATCAGACTGGATAATTCAAGCACTTTTATATTCCAGAAACATTTTTCCCCCTGAAATTCATACTTGAAGGTCGTAAGAAGTTTCTCAGGTTTTTTTGTTTCTTATTACTAAACTTTAGCAACCATGATTAATCAGCAGAAATACTGTTCCAAAGCATTAAGCTGTAGGTGTATCTGATGTATCCTCTTTAAGGAAAAAAAAAAAAAAAGCACAGCTAAGGCCTTGCAGGCATGAGGCAGACTGCTACATTCTCTTCCAAAAAATACCTACAGCTTTCCCAAAACAGGCCATGAATTATTATCAAACGTATGTTGAACACTTAGAGAAGCTCCAGGCTAACAGATTCATCCCACAGGCACTCCAGTTTACAAATAAGATGAATGGGAACATCAAAAACGTGTCTTCAGACAATTTCTTTTTTTAACTAGTGGCACCTCTTCTTTTGAGTGATGAAAGGGCAGCCCTGCAGCCAGCCTGAAACCCAGTTCTGTTTCCCCTCCATACCTCCTGTACTATTTCTGGCAAGCAACTCAGGTGAGTTGCTATTAATTATCTGTTAATTTCAAAGGTATTTAGGTATCTAATTCCCAGAAGGAGACTATCAATACTTATGGCTATCCATCAAAGTGCCCTGGGAAATATGGATCACAGCTCCAATTCAAGACTGATGAGGAGGAGATAAAAGAAGGGTCACCTCTGCCACAAAGTTTACACTGGGGGGGTAAGTTAAACCCTTTGAGACACCTTGGAATGAGGGTTGAGAATGAGTGAGGACACCGAGCAAGAAAACACAAACACAAACAAGTTTAAAGGGCAAAAAATAAAAAAAACAAGCAACATAAGGTTAACTTGGGAAAAAATGAACCAACCATTCCTAAACCTAAAACTGAGACAGAGCGCCGTTGTCCTCAGACAGAGAAACTCAGTTCTTCCCATTATATTTTTATAAGCTTGCTCCTCAGCTGCACCCCAGCCGTGTTAGTGCTGGAAGAATCCTCGGCGTAAGGAAATTCTCTGGCGATTGCAGCACATTTCCCGCTCCTCGTCGCACCAACATCAGCTCAGCCCTCAGACCTTCCTCTCCACTAAAGACCCGCTCGCAGCGGTTCCTATTTAAAAGATTTTACTCCTTCTGTAGCAAAGTCTAGGTCG
>VZRE01004930.1:0-13905 GCA_013396775.1 Cephalopterus ornatus
GCATCACTCCCTACCCAAACTCAATTTAAGAAATAGTTAAACCCTTTTATCTTGCTTTTTCATCACTTGCATAAGTATAGGAGATATGGTTACTGTTGCCTTTTTAGCCTAGAGACCTTTTGCCTATGGATCTTGGTGAAGGCAATTCCTGTTTAATAATTTCTTCCTTCTAAAACCAGACTCTATACTGCACTCAAGATAGTGTGGCTCTGGTCTTCTGTTGGATCCTCTGGACACTGCCATAATAATAAGACAACATAACCCCAAACTCTAGTTCTGCCACAGTAGATCAGGGTCCACATCAAATACTCAGGAATCCTGTGAAGCAGGAAGCTGGCAACTTGAATGTTGGCATGTTAATGCATATATCTTCCCAAGGCCAAAGAAAAAGAAAACAAAATGCTTGTGTTTTGTGCAGCTTTTACAGTTTTCCAAGAGTAGGAAACAAAAATAGAAAGTGTATAACATACTTTTTCTTACAAAAACCACCTTTTCCCACACCATACTGATTTTTTAGCTGACTCTGTAGTCTGCTGCTCCACTTATTAGCACTCCATTTTGGGATTTTGTGCAAGACAGGCACAGCACTGCTTCTAGATATGTTGTTTGGATGACTACACAGAACTAGCTGCTTGCATCTCTGATCCTGTGATTGCCTCCAAGACTAGAGAGGCTGGAGGGTACAAACTGAAGTCCTCACTGAGCAGACAAGCTGTTTGTGTAGTCACTCTTTGGGACAATCTCGCTGAGCTCCAGCAATTTGTTCAGAAGACAATCCAGGTCCTGCACCTGCCTGGACTCTAAGAGCCTAATCTAACCAAATGGCTTTGCAACATTTTTGAGAGGGAACAAAATGGTCATACAGATTTTTGTAGAGTGTTCGTTGCCGATTGCAAATGCCAGTAGTGGAGTAATCCTCTCCTTTTGTGTGTGTGAAGTCTGACTGTAACAATCTGTTCATACATAACTATCTTATTACTTTCCCAAGTGAGTGTACAGCATTTGCTCACGTAACTGAGGACAGTTTTGTCATTACCTGGATTTTTGCCTGTGGTCTGTAGTGAAGCCAAGAACATTTATAACTCCAGTTCAGATTGATCATTACACAAATAAGAAATGACAGATGTCACCATTTTGGGGTTTAGCCTAAATGCAGAACTGAGATGATATGCTGCCTATTCCCTCACTAGCTGATAAAGAAAATTTGACTGACAGGCAGAGGTTTTGGAGATCCTAAATTCCTACATATTTTTTGAGAGCAGTAACCCAAATACAGAAGAAAAATCCCAATTAAAAACCTCCCTCAAAGGTTGCAGATCAAGAACATCAGATATTGGTGTGTCCAAAGAGAGAGTGGCTATAACTGTCACAACCATAGAGCTCATGTGTTACCAGACACAGAAGGTTTCCTGTGGAGGAAAAAAACCCTCAAAAGCCACAAAACAAAACCCCTGAGAAAAACAAAGACTTAGAAATTCTGCTATTTGGAATTATTTGTTTGGTTAAATCTGAGCTATCCCAACCTTTTTCTGCAATGATAATTCAACCACAAATATCTGACAACACTGCAAATACCCTTCACATTTTTCTTTTCTCTGCAGCTCCTGTGCATCTGTGTTCTCACAGCAGAACCACCACCACTGTTTCTCCATCCTTTTCATTTTCTGTAATAAATCTGATGCACCCACAGAATTGGTGAAGTCATTAGACATGTCTTTAAAAGACTGTCTCAGCACGGACTCCTGAGGATATGGTGTTCTTGTCCCTTTAAATGAATCAGCTATGTAGAAGCTAAATTGGGAAAGCAGCCAAAGAATTCCCAAGAGACCTGCTGGCAGAACGGCATCATAGTCCTGTAATATAAAAATATGAACTCTCTGGCATTAGAGGTCCTTTGTTGTAACGCTTTCCAAGATGACTTTGGATAACAAAATGTAACAGCAATCACATAATCATACGGGATTTGAGGGCATAGACAAAAGTCACCCAAGCTCTCCACATTTCTTACTGCCTGTCTGGAGGTGCTCTTAGCTCTGTGTCAGCTGAAAATGAGACAATAGACCACTGTTGATTGGCATTTTCAGCTGAGTTAAGTACCTGCCTATACCTATATTGGTCATGCTATGATTCCTGGCAGTGCAAACCTGTGGGAACGTGTGGGACAGGAACTTGGAAGCCCTAAATGGGCCTCACTTTGCTGCTCTTGAGACACAGGAGAAGACACCAGAGACAAACCTCAGGCAGCAGATGAGACTGAATAAAAAAACCCCAAAACCAAAACCCAAACAACAAACCCCAAACAGAGGAACACTCCTTTGTTTAAACAAACTTTTAATGTCTCTATGGCATGAGTAAAGCCCTTTCCTGTGTAAGGTAGGGAAGGGTTTTTCAGGCCCAAACTCCATGCAAGCCAAGACGAAAGTACTCTCTTAAGCGTGAGTCAGGACCGTAACAAAACTGAGCCCTGAAAAATAACCTTTGTGATTTTTGCCCTGAGGAAAGGTCTCAAATCAGAGGCAAAACTGAAAAACCTGAACCCAAATGGTTTGAGTCACAGCCTGGGGCCCAGCTTCCTTAGTTTTCATGTCTGTCTGATGACAGCGTCCTCACACCCAACCACTGGCAGTTCGTTCTTACAGGAGTAGGTTGAGATGTTGCTAACTGTGAAAATATATGACTATGACAGATAGGAAAAATATAACTGCTTTGAGGTCTCACAGAAATAATGCTTTCTGCTGAGATTCAGCAGGAAAGTAACAACCAGTGCTCTGACTCCTGTGTGTAAAAGTCAAAAACCCACCTGACATTAAGAAAAATAACAACTGTTTTATATATGTCTGCAATAGGCAGATGCTATGAATCTTGTGCAGCCTCAGGGAATATCAAGGTACTTGATAACATGTGATTTGATATTCCAAAGAGAAAAATAACCTGAGAAAACTTTGCTAAAGAAACATTACCAGAAGCATCCAACTGTTCCAATTTCTCTCTCATGCAATGTCTCCATGGTACCTAAGGGGAAGAACTGAAAGTACAAGCTTGCCACCAGGCAGAAAGATCAAGAGCCATTTTTATAATATGCAGTCCATTGCAAATATAGTATTTAATTCTATTGTGACTGAAGGGAGCAGCACCTGTTTACCACCCCAATAATAAACCATATTCTGTGCTGAAGATCAGTTGCCCATATAAATATTTAAGTCTACAGGTATTTCCCAATGAAAAGCATAATTTATGAGAAAAAACCCACTAACTTACTAAAACAATAACTATTCTCAGACAATGTGAAGAGAGGAAGCAGGCTTGGTAAAGCTATTGACTTTGTGGCCCACAGATAAATCCACTTCTGCTCTTGACTTTTAGAAATACTCTGGGCTGTGCATGCACAAGGTGGTTTCAGCATACTTTTAGGAAGTGGAGTTACAAAGGCAGTGACTAAGTGCTGAAGGGATTTATCTGCTCAGCTCTGGAGTAACCATCAAAGACACATTTCTTTGGAGTCTTGGCCAATGAACACAAACCTGCCTGAGAGAGGAAAGAGGTTCTCCTTCTGTGCTATGAGCCATATGGTAACTGGATTCACACAAATAAACAAATAAAAGCAGTTTCTCTCCTATTCTGGTTCCCCACAAACCAAAAAAAAATCCTGAAGCAGCAGGATCAGGCTTTCTGAAAATACAGAAGCTGGTTTTGTTTAATTTTTGCATCTTATGAGGAAAGCGTTAATTTGGCTTATAGAGCACAATCAGAACTGAAACAAATATTGCTGGTTTTTGCTAAAATCCTTGCTGCATAGTGCTTTATCCCAATGGTTAGTTAAAATACCAATGGTATTGGTCCCAAATGCTGCTTATCATCAGCTCCCAGTCCAGCCTCTAGGATGGAGCATCTAAAGATCAAGTTGCAGACAAGATCTAACAGATGTGAAGAACCACAAATTTCCTTTCTGCTCCAGGTTGCAAACAAGATGTCTCCAACCTGAGACAGGATAACATGCTTGCCATAAGGACCTGTGAGACAGCTGGTTTTGCAAGTGATAATTATGAGATTTAACTTAATAATTGCAATATGAATGTTGAGCTCCCCCAGATCCTTCAGAGATAATGTTTTCAGTCAGGCAGCTGGACATTTAAATACCCATTCTGTTAGTCTATAGGCATGATGTACTGACTACAGCTTTACTAAGAACGCTGAGCCAGCTCTCGTGAATATAAGGCACAGGCAGAAAAGCTGACATATGGGCTATTTAACCTTATTTAAGAACAGAGGCAAAAATCTACCCCTAAGTAAAGGATGTTTGTGGTGGCTATTTAAACTTCACCCAAGAACAACATGCAAACAGATATTTTATACAACTCTAAAGCCTTGCTGAGTTATGGACCGCCTATGTCTGACCAACACTGGTTTTGTTTAAATTTACCAATACAGTTCAATGGTCCAGAATACCTATTTCAAGAATCAGGAGAGCCCCTTTATTTAGCACTGCTTTATAACACAAAATCTGGATTTTTTGTTTCCTTCTCAGGAGTAACATAAACAAGGACAATGCTTTTGTGGATCTCTGGTTATGATTTAACTCAGGGTTAAGGAGGGTTTTTACTTGAAAAATATTCACAGTTATATGTAGACAAAATGAAAAAAAAGTCATAAAACCACAACAGCTACCTTTGGTCAGAAGCAAATGATATTAGCGAGCCCAGTCCTATAAGTGAATATTAGTCTCCAGCTGCTTGTCAGAAAATCTCAGGAGTCCTGATACTTTTGGCATATATGGAAAGTATTGGAGTTCACTGATTACCAGTGAGATAATTATTCCGTGTTTCTGGATCTTTGCTTTTAGCAATTTTCAATACCTAAAGCATAGTAAATGCAATTTTTTTTCATCAGGAGTTTTCATCAACATATTCTCTTTAATGAAAATCCTGACACAAAATACCACCCAGGACTGAGCTCTCCCTTGTAAGTTGATGGTAAGGGCTAAAAGCTATGTGTGTGAAGGCAATGTTCAGTTCGCTCTGTTCCAACGTCCTCAACTGCTTTCTGTAGTTTCTCAGTCTGAGATCTTATTCTGGCAACTTCAACCAGTATTTCATCTAAAACTGGATATGTTTTCTTTCATTTTTAGAGAATTAAACTGGCCTGTACAATGTTCTAGTTCTGGACTTGGCTCCAGGTCACATGACAGCTCTGCCAAATGCTGGGGAGAGGGTGAGTCCATAGCCCCCCGAGAACCACTCCCTCTTACAGGCATTCTGAAAATCGTAAATTTATAATTCAAAGCTTAAATAGGTTTCTCAGAAGGGCTTTCTCTGGGCGCTTTTTGGCAATTACAAGGAGTGTCTTGCTCTGGCTAACAAACAGGACATTTTTACATTGCTGTGAAAAGCCCTAAACCTCCATCTGGTTTAGAGAACACCAGGTTCCTTTCTGCAGTGTGAGTGACATCAGGCCATGGGTTGCCTGTGACAGAGAAGTGCCTGTAGTCACTTTTCTTTTATGCTTCTTCTCCTAGACAATACCATAAGGTCCATGTGCTCTCTTCAGAGTTGCACTCTAATTTTACCTATTGAATCCTGACCTTGTTCTGGTTTCTGAATCACAAACTAAATTTCCTGCTGGAAATTGCAGGGTGCCTTCAGTCTGTCAAAAACAGTAGCTTCTCCTTTTGGATTTTTTTTTGTTTGTTTGGTTTGGTTTTTTTTCAATTCTTTCAAAGGGACACATATACTTTGTTGACTGGATATGTTCCTGTAGCTTTTCTTTCCGCTCAATGGATTGCCACGTATAACACGTGTTTATGATTATTTTGAAAGCATTCACAGAGAAGAACAGAAAGCTCGCTACCAACACAATCCCTGTATCAGCTTTCCCTTTCTTTAATACTTAATACTGGCTACAGAAGAAGAAAACAAAATCTAAAAATGAAACACTTAACTGTATCCACACAACTCTTTCCCCCTCGCTTTCCATGACCTTGGACTGCAGTATTAGCTTCTCATATAGAGCAAAGCTTTGCAGCAAGCAGTCCGGAAAAATAAATCGACTAGGATTTTAGTACCATACGCCTAAAGAGTTTCCACATGTTTACGAGAAGGGAACTCAAAGTACTGAAAACAACGCTCACGTCATGCCTTTGCAAGCTTTCCATTTTTACGTGTTAAAAATATCTCTCCAGACTTTCCCATAACTACATGTTCATATCCACTCTATCACCTCCAACTGTGAGCTCATCAGATGTCTCAGGCAGAGCAAGGTCAGGCCTAGCTGATCCATGTACATGGCGCTTCCAAGAAAGGCCATGCTGCAGTGTGCAATACCAGTAATACTGGATATCAGAATGTTGGATAACGGTAGCTCTAATTTAACCTTGGCTTTTGCTACCCACACACAAAAAAAGAAAAAAAAAAAAAAGGGAAACCAGAAAGTTGGTTGACAACGAAACTCAACAGCAGCGAGTGAATTAATAACTGTTTACATTAACAATTTTTTGTAAGTCATAAATGGAAATCAAATGTGCAAAGATGGCCTGGGTTGGGAACAAGATCACTTTGCTTATGTGCACAATAATGGGAGAAGTGGCTTGGATTTGCAAAGACGATGTGGAACAGGACTGTGGAATTTAAGATATGCTCTGACACAAGCTTTCAGTGACTGTACAGCTCCACTGGGTAGTCAAGGTAAGAAAAACAGTGATTGCAACTGAGCGTTTATGTGAGCCCAGGAGTAACATCACACAAGATAGTATACCTCAATTGTTATGGAAATTACAGAATTTATGGAGGAGAAGAGTTACCTGGGACATGAGAAATCAATTCCAGGGGCTACCTTCTTGGTGGAGGGAGTCTCCTAATGTCTTTGTTGAAATGATAAATAATAAAAAAAAAAGCCATGCTTTCCTTTGGAGGAGAAAAAGTAAGCCTCTAGTAATAAAATGTCTACAAAATTACTCTAAGTTTGGATTGTTGCCAAAGGTGGTTTAAGGTAAAAATATCCTCTTCTTATTTGGCTTTAGGAGCAATTTGTTGAGTTTTATTTATTATGAAGAGACTCTAGTGACCTGAAACCTCATTTGCGTTGTCTTTGTTCACTAGTGAGACAGCTGAGGTTCTGTTCATTGAGTGTAAAAACCAGACTGGTTCCCTCTTCTCAGCTGTGATAAGCAGCCTTGCAGTAACATGTTCACGCTCTCACAATCCTTCTTTATGAACTTGGATGAATCCTCACTAGCCTGGCAAGAAGCTCTTTGCTTTGTCAGCTCAAACTGTTATCATACATAATGTCACATTTGCATTTCTTTCATGATGTCATTATGCCTGAATCTACACCTCCTCTTTTTTCCCTGTAACAGCAGTTTAATGTTCCTTTTTCCTGCTACAGTTCCCAGTACTCAGAACAAATGCTCTACTCAAGTTCACAGGAGTTTATCTTTAGACCTGAGGACAAGCAAATCCTGTCCTCCACACACACGTCATGCCTGCCTCCCAGTGTCACACTAGATCAAAGGGACAAGGGACCTGTGAATTTCAGAACAACATCATTCATATGAGTAGCTCAACATGCCCAGAAGCTATATTTTTTTAATGACTGAAGCTAAGATTTGGGATCCACACCACTGATATATTCAAGCAGACTGGGAACCCACATGTGCTGCATAACCTCCAGCTCCCACTGATTGGAGCTGATTTTGAGAGTGCTCTTGTATCACTTAGAAGAACATGCTTGTTGGGGTGTTTTTATCTGAATGTAACTGTTAAAGCCCTGAAGATGCTGAAGGCTATGACACACATTTACATGCACTATGTCTCTCTAGGATTTAAAATAACGTTGAAGAAGTCAAAGACTTCAGTAAGTCTAGTTTATTCAGAGGAATCAGAATTTCTCACCTCCATTAGGGAGGACAATGACAAACAGCAAGAAAACCTTGGGCAAGTTAATTATTTACTTGCCTCTGCTGAATTCAGGAACTAAGCCTTAGGCATTCGACCTTGAAAACCATTAGCTAAAAATCTTTGAACACTGGGAACCTGACAACACAGTACCCATGCCAAGCACAGCAGACAAAGGACAGGTACAAAGTTTTGTAGAAATAAGTACAAGAGAAAGAGACAAAGAGAAACTGAAGAGAAACATTTACTTTGTTATAGTAGGATGAACTGCAAAAGTTTCAAGACTGGCTTCTTGAAGGACTGGTTGCTAGCCTGACAGGAGCAAGAATAGTAACAACTTTTAGCAACGTATTAGGTTTAGTTGCTGCAACATGCAAGACAGCTTGAAGAGAAATGGGTGTAATAAAACATAGCGAGATTAAAATAAAAATCTGGAATAGTGGCTCAGTATCCATACTTCTCTCTCAAAAGACTGGAAGATGCAATAAACCTAACAGTACTCTTTGTCAGTCATAATGAAGACATAAGAAGAGGAGCAGATGATCCAGAGACAATGAACAACTACTTAGAGAGCCACCAAAGAGCTAGATGTGGCCTATAGCTAACCTTAGCAATGCATGAGAACAGCGGCACCTAGATAACACCCTCTAAGTTTTAGCTCTTAGATTTCTAGAAATTGTGACCGGTGAGCAAAAAAACAAAAAACCTAAAAGAAATCCCAGCCATATTCAGTAGCCTCAAACTGACTCCCAGATGTTGCTCAGGACATCATAGAGAATGAATGATAACTCCAAGAACAACTGCTCTCAACTGTGCCTTATTAAATTACACATATGCAACCACACTAACCACTGTCCTGTTTACACTATGTCTCCCAAAAGCCACAAAAAAATAATTTAAACCCCTTATCTTTATAATAAATGCCTCTTGTATACTTTGCAATATGCTGTGTCTGCACACAAGCCTGGAAACAAGTTGATTCCACACATAGGACTGTACAGAGAGCCCAGAGTCTGCTCCATAAACACACAGAGATTATTTGCTTAACATATTTCACTTCTCAGAAAAACACTTTGTAATATGCACTTATTTTATTAATTTGTGAACATGATTCTGATCAGGGATTACAATAAAATTTGGTCTTTTTTTTAACCCCAAGACAAAGCAAAACGTAAAGAGGGAGGCTTAACAATCTGCAGGACACAGCACTCTCTGTTTCATGCGTCCCTGGAAAAAACTAAGTGTCCTCATGGCTCTGTCATTTTTCATGCTCACAGTAAAATAATCAGTCAATTTCTTGATGAATAACAGGGGTTATTCAAGAATCTCACGTGCTGCCTTGGATACATCAAGAGCAGCACATGTTGGATATAGCAAGGGAATGTAGAAAGGCCAGGGAAGAGAAAACTACCTGTTGAAGAAATAGTTGAGCCTGACTATGAGGAGGTGTTGTACCAAAACTTGAAAGCCTTCAGGTGAATGTAATGGGTGTGAAGTCAGCTAGAGGAGTGCATGGCACTATGATTGTGTTCCTGGGGTTCTGGGCAGGAGAGATGGTCAGTGTACATCAGGATAAAATTCATCCTATGGTGCCATGGTGGTGAAGACAGTTCTGTGATAAGTAAGAAAATCTGGGTTTGGAAGCTAACAAGTCCAGCCTGGAACAGGGTTTTTTTTATCCTGTCTTGAACAGGTAAAATCTGGGGAACTTTACCGGTTGGGTTTAGCTACCTGCACGCTCTCACTATTTTCCCAAGGTTTTAGAGAGCTCCCTGCTTGTTCTAGAGCCACAGTAGCAGCAAATCCCTCTATGACCTTGACACTCCCATCAGAGTGATACAACAGGAGCCATCCACACATGGAAAACACCCGGCACAACAGAAATCAAGGGGCTGCTACAGAAGGTACAGTAGCAGATGACACAACAAGTGTCCCAACAACTCTAACCAGCCAGTAACCCAGATGTTCCCAGTACCTGCACATGGCTGAGCAGCCGTCAGTGCCTCTCTACAACAAGCAATCAGAGAGTTAAATCAAAGCAGAACTTTAGCCAAACCCTCCAGAAGGTATCCATATGTGAAGGCATAACACTACACATAATTTAGGAAGACAGGTTTGCAATATGGAGGCTGAGCACCTCAGATACAATTGCAACCACGAGATCTGGAGCTTGGGGAACCAGCAGGGTTTGTGGCTACTCTCAGTAGAAGCATCTGACAACTCCTTTGAGCTTCCTTGCCAAAGGCTGGCAGGAGGTTCAAGAGAGACATGGTACAAAGGTACTAATGAAGAATCGAATCAAAGTATTTGCCAGCTGCCTCTTTTAGAGATAAAGAAAGCAAGCAAGCAAGAAGCTCAATTCATTCACTCCTAATAAAAATATAAAACAGCCAAGAGTCAGATTTAGTAGACATTACCTCTGTTGCGACTCCAGAATTCCCTTTGCTCTTGCAGTGACAAATCCTGAGAGAGAATCAGTTGCATCATTTCTGCTTTTGAAACATCTTTCCCTTTCCTGCTTTTGCATTTCTTACTCTCAGGAAGAGAAAGGCTCAAAGAAACAAAACAAAACAACATCCCCCCCCACCCAAAAAAAAGCCAAACCAAACCAACCCACTCCTCCCCCCAAAAAAGAAACCCAACCAAAATCAAATCCCCCCCCTCCGCTTTCTAGAAGACAACTATTATTATTTCAGAAATGAGTTATGCCTCAATATTTATCCTCATACTATAGCTAAATCACGGGAAGAGAAAAAAAAAAACCTACAACAAAACAGGGAGAAACAATCCCTCTTGCCACGTTCCTTTTCTCAGCTACCTCTCTAGTACACTCATTCCCTTAACCTTTGTATAAATCAGCTGCTCTTTTAGCAGCTTCAGCTGTAAAGATTCACAGATGTCCTCCCTGATCTTCCCTCTGCACCTGTCAACACCATCCTCATTAAAGCTCTTTGGCTACAAGCTTAGTGTGTTTCCTATTATTGTTTGCAAATGTTGTTTAAGGAAACATTATTAGGAGATTCTTCTAACACCTCACACTACTCCTTCTTTAGGGAAAGGAATCTGTCAGTGGCAAAATTTTCAAAAGAGGTCTCTGCAGTGTCTGTTCAGTGAAGATCAGAGACTTTGGAAAATCTGACAGAAAGGGACTAGTTGGAGCTTAGCTGTGAATTTCAGCCTGCAGGCAATTGTCTCCCCTACAAGAATGCATCTAGTAATAAGAGTCTTAGATAAGTGTATAATTGAATTTCTGTTGTAATTAAAAAATCGATCATTTCCTGTAGTTTAAACAGTGACCTGTGGCTTTTCTTTTTTCCTGCAATTTTAATACTGACAAAGACGATACTGTCATTTGCATAACAAAATGACAGGATGACTCTGCATCTATTGAATATTGCTTTTTAATCCTAAAATGGAGTTTAGGCCTGAGGAAATATGTGTTTAGGGAAATAAATTGCTCTTTCAGAAGTAGACATTTGATGTTGCTTTTGGCTCTGGAGCACATGCAGAGGCATAAGCTATGTATGAGTAGAACTTTATCCTCTGTTAATGTGACATTTTCCAAATGGCACTGCTCACAAGAAGTAATTCATGACTTCCCTAAGGGTTTGGGGGTTGATTTTCTTACCATCTGTTGGTGAAGAGGTAGCCAAAAGGACCAAGGAACCATGGGTTCTGACTCTGAAATTATTATCTCAAATACCATTGAGAAAGGGTGATAAGCTGAGTCACAGAAATTGTAAATCGACAGCTGAGGAAGAACCTGACTCTACCTTCTCCTGAATACACATCACATCTTTTAAACAGATGAAGTTTAAAAATAAGCTCCAACACCGAGCAATAGTAATTCAAGTCCAGACTGTCAAGCTGAGAAACAGGTAGGGTCCTGAATGGAGAACCATGTAACTGAATGATGGGCACTTGCTTTAGACCATAAATAGAACCTCTGTTAATAATCTAAAAGAGGAGGACCCTGGAAATTAGTCAGTGGTAGTTGACTCTCCTTTACATAGATGCTTTTTATGGAGTTCTCCTTCCTCCTCCTCTGTCAAAGGGATCTACAAATGTCTGCTACTATGGCTTAGATTAGGCAGCTGGGACCAATTTTGTGGGTAACATCTTCCTTTTTTCCAATACTGCTGAAGAATTTGCTTAGAGGAAAAGGAGTAATTGCATTAGCATTGGAAACAGATCACTCTTAGAAAGTACTGTTTTTTAGGTCTAACCAGTTTCACAAAATTTACTTAACTTAAACCACAAGAACAGAGTAGAGAACTTCAAATTTTAATCTCGTATTTTTTCTGTCTTTCTGTGTGTGGTTTTACATGTACATACATATACGTGTATTTTTTAATGTATATATTTACAGAAGAACATTCACTATTAAGTGTGTATGTATACACAGTGATACATTTAATTTTGCTGCTTCTGTCTAAAAAAAAAAAAAAATCCGTGTTTGAAATTTTGCAAAGAGGAAACATTGACCACTAAGAAATAGCAACTTAGATGTGGGAATAGATTTTTAATTGGACCGGTATCAACTGACATTTTTTAGGAAATGTTGGCTAAATAAGGACCAGTAGGCATGAGCTTGGCAAATTATCCTGTTATATTCCAGACACTCCACCATGCACCATGTCAGGAAAGCGTGGTTTCCCCTCACATCATTTTTCCCATGAAAATAAAGTAGTTTGAAGAGGAGGAGTCCTGGTACAGGCCCAGAAAATGTTTTGGGAGTGCTGCACAGTATGGATGGGTTATCCTGGATCCCCTGCCTGGAGACGTGTCAGAAGGGGACCATTGTTTTCTTAGGCTTCTCTGTGCACAGCTGAGGGCCTGCTAAAGCTGTAATATTGTGCCTGAGAGCACGTACAATGTCCGTGTCTCAATCTACAGAACATTAAAGATAGGAGGTGTTTTTTAACCACCGGAGGAGAGTCCTGCTCTTAACAGTACCATAAAAGGGATCAGAAGAGACAAGTTAGAGAAGAGGCTTTTTCTGGGTACTTAGCAACTTTCAATCCCATTCTTTAATGTGTTTTGTTCAGTCAAACTTTAGAAGCCAAGAAACTGATGGGAAAATTAGGGCTAGATGTGAGAACTAAAATGTATAGGCTGAAGATCATTGGAAGACTTCAGGTGAATTTTGTGCAAAAGAAAAAGAGATTTCCATGTACTGTGCAATAAGAAAATATGTAGTGAAAGGAAAATGTGTCTCTTGAAAGTAATTTTTTCTACTGAGGATTGCATAAAATTCTTTTTTAGCTCTTCCCTCAATGTTCCAGTTGGCTTATAGCACAGATAGACAGAGTGGAAACCATTCCAGCCTTGAAGAATATCAGTTCTTATGTCTGGGTTTTTCTAAGAGAAGAAAACACATAGAACTTCCTCTCCAGGATTGCTTTCTGCAAGTCTGGGCCCTTTCTGAGCTTTAAAATTTACCTCTCTTATCCTCAGTAACTTATAAAGAGTTGTTTCACTTTTCATAATACTATCTCTTGGAAATAGTTTTTTTCCATTAAAAATTTTGTATACTGGGAGGTTTCAAAAAAGATTCAGTCCTCTTTAATATCTTTATTGATGATTTAGATGAGGGGATTGAGTGTACCATTAGCAAACTTGCAGACGACACCAAGCTGGGGAGGAGTGTTGATCTGCTGGAAGGCAGGAGGGCTCTGCAGAGGTACCTGGACAAACTGGAGAGTTGGGCTGATTCCTGCACTTTGGCCACAACAACCCTCTGCAGAGCTACAGGCTGGGCACAGAGTGGCTGGAGAGCAGCCAGGCAGAAAGGGTCCTGGGAGTTTGGATTTGCAGGAACCTGAACAGGAGCCAGCAGTGTGCCCAGGTGGCCAAGAAGGCAAATGGCATCCTGACTTATATCAGGAGCAGGGAAGTGATTCTTACCCTGTACTCAGTGCTGGTGAGGCCATACCTGGAGTACTGTGTCCAGTTCTGGGCCCCTCAGTTCAGGAAGGATATTGAGGTGTTGAAGCAGGTCCAGAGAAGAGCAACCAGG
>VZRE01004930.1:14137-120174 GCA_013396775.1 Cephalopterus ornatus
GGCTCAGCCTGGAGAAAAGAAGGCTCAGGGGAGACCTCATCACTCTCTACAACTACCTGAAAGGAGGTTGTAGCCAGGTGGGCATCAGGCTCCCAGGCAACTATCAGTAAGAAAAGAGGGCATGGTCTTAAGCTCTGCCAGGGGAGGTTTAGGTTGGATATTATGAAGAAATTTTTTACAGAGAGAGTAATCAGGCATTGGAATGGGCTGCCCAGGGAGGTGGTGGATTCACTGTCCCTGGAGGTTTTTAAGATGAGACTAGATGTGGCACTTAGTGCCATAGCCTACTAATCACGGTGGGGTTGGATCAAGGGTTGTACTTGATGATCTCAGAGATCTTTTCCAACCTGGTTGATTCAATGATTCCGTGATTCTACAATTTCCACTACAAAATTATCCTAACGGATGTATTTTGACTAACCTGTAAAAGGACACTGTGATAAGGAATGTTAAGGAAATCTGTTCATACCATCTAATATCAGCTCCTAAATGAGTCCCCTAAATGAAGATTTTAGCAGTAATAGGCTTCCATTGAGTTAATGGAGCAAGATGGTATCTTGCAGAGAACTATTTGTGAGAACTGGATGTGTGTGTCTCTCTGCTAGCTAAAGAGGGAACTTCAAGGTTCATGAATCCTTTGGTGCTATGGAAGTGGAGATGAGTAAGCAATATTACCTCTTTGATAGCAGGAAGAAGGCATTAATGCTCTTCCCTGAGGGAGACAGGAAACTGAGACTTCTTCCCAGAAGATGACATCCCTTGTGGACTTACACGTATGTTATGAGTAAGGATGCTCTAGATTCTTAATTCTGAATTTCCTAAGTGTTTTTCCTTGACCTTCAGAGTTCAATGGGGCAGGTGACACCAGACATTCCTATGCAGAGACTGCGTAAATGACAGTGATGGGCCATGCTACTAACTGATATCTACACAGCAGTTTGCAGCACTGTATATAATGCCCAATCCAGACCCTAACACACTCCGTGAATTTCAAAAGAGATTAATTCACTTGCTGCCATTTTGTGGTACCACACATGCTATGATTGTCTGGTCACAGCAACATGGAATGTCTATATGAACAAACTTACCTGGAGAAAGACACGATGTCTAAAGTGATTTCATCCCTCAAGGAATTTAGTTTGGCAGCTATTAAGGGGAAAAACAATGCATAACTTTAGAGCAGTCTAACAGAACATACAGCTTAAAAAATCTTTTTGTTGCTGCATAGTTGAGTAATGGGTAGGAAAAACACGTTCACGATAAAATATAAATGAAACCCAGCTGAAATCTCTCTTGAGTGTCAAACAGATGAATTTTCTCCCTGCTCAGCCTTGGTGCAGCACTGTATGCCCTGGATCTGAGCCAGGCCAGAATGTATACTGAAACTTTCCTCAGAAAGGTCCTTCTGAGTTATTTCCCTTCTGGCATCACAAAACTCAAAATGGCCCCACTGGCTGGTTTCCAGTGCAGAGAGTGCCTGTAAATTCCTCTGAAGTTGTTGATAGATGCTGGTACTTACTCTATAAGATGGAGACAAAATTAAAGTTGCCATGGATTTATTAGAGATACTATTTTCTGTGGCACACAATGACCTACCTTGCAAGCCTTTTGCAATAAAGGCTTGCTAATACCCTAGAGCCTCTCCTGGAATTTCTTTCAGGAGGCACCAGGACTGCACTTCACTGGACAGTTCCTGTTTGTTTCGAGCTGGTAGAGATGCTTGGCAGAACCATACATTATCAACACCCACCATTTACCAAGGCCCTAACTTGATTTTACTGCTTCTGTACTCCTGTTTATGACTTTTTCCCCACGTATTGCCATGGCCACAAGGATACACATTATTGTACAGAAGACAATATTTGTGCTTCTGCCTTTCAGGACAGGCAAAGATATCACAGGTCACATCAGCTGCACTACAGGGGCTGGGTTCCTTCTGCCTGTTAATCCTCAGGTTCTAATTTTTTTATAGGCAGACTCTCCTCTGACCAAAGGCTGATGTACCCCGCCTTGTTAGAAAGAACATTGCACAGAGCCCAGGGAAATGTAATGGTTGCATGGAAGTGAGGAGCAGCAGCTGTGTCAGCATGGTGCTCACAATGATTACACACCCAGGTTACTTTATAGTGCACCACTGGGATTTCTGGGATGAGTTATTGTTTCAGCAGCAGTGTGTGAATCATTGTTGGCACACTCATTTCACTCAGAGGAACTATGAGCAGCTCTGAGATAGAGTTAATTTGCCTCTGTTAATGCAGAAGACTGTTGGTTTTGGTGTTTCCAATAGCTCGTGCAAGGGCTACAAGTCATTTCTTGTCACTATGACAGCAAAGACTCTCAAGATAGAGAGGGCCCAGAGAGTTTGCTGCTACCCTGCGGGAACATCTTTGTACTCCTTTGCTTTGTTTCATAATAAATTTTGTTTGAGCTCTGCAGAATTCATTTTAACTGGCTGAAATGCCACTCAGGAGAATGGTGGTCTGGAAGACAGGAGTGCTGGGGTTATTATTTGAGTCTGCCACTGCTTTACACTGCAGCTTTGAGCAGGCTGGCCTAGAGCTGCAACAGCTTCAGATACCAGCACATGATTTATTACCCCATCAGCAAGCCTAATGTTACTTCGCAACTTATGAGCGTACTCATTAAAATCACTCAGGTGACAGATGTGTGGGAAGGACTTTCCCTGGGTGAGGTACCAGTGGTGTCAGAGGATGCAACATGAGATCCTCCCCACGGCCCTGTGTGGAGGCCGCTGCTGGGCAGGGCACCACTCCTCTTCGTTCCCTTCCACACGTGTGGATTTTGGGTAAAGGCTGCAGCACAGAGCCATGGGGGACCACGTGTGGTTGGTGCTGGCTGTCCCCACAGCACCGTCCTGAGGACGTGAGGCACAGACAGAAGTGTGACGTGGGAGCAAGCAGCATGAGTCAGTCAAAGCAGAGCATGAGCAGAGCTCAGAAAAGCAGCAAAAACTATGGATAGCCACACAAGTGTAGATTAACATTCACACCTTAAAAATGCATGCTCATATTCTTATGACTAGGCAGCAAATTGTTTGAGCAAGCATTACTGTCTGAATATTATTTTCCTGTGGGAGAAAAATGAGACACAGAAAATAATTGAATTTCTTGGGATCACATAGCAAGTTCAAGGTACAGTTCTGGAGCTGATCGTGGATGTGATTTACACCATGTCATTGTAAGGCAATGGTAACTCAAAAAACTTCATGTTTCATGATTTAAATCCCTCTTCTAATATCCAACATCTCCTATAAAGACAAATGTCGTCCCAAAATGTCAATATTCTAAGAAATAAAGATCTCTGAATAGGTTGCTATAAAGAACAGTTTGTATGAGGCTTACTTCCCTAATTAGAAGTTACTAGGGTTTTCCCAGAGCAGTCTTAAAGTGTTTGTGGGGAACACTGAATAAAGCACAGCCTTATGCTAACAGTGACTGTCTTCCATTATAAGCCACAGTTAGTGGCAAGCTCTGCCCATTGTATTTTGGCATCCATGGGTTTGCTCCTGACTGTGGACACGTCCTTGTGAGTGCAAAAGATGAAGAGAACTTTATTTCTTTTAGCTTTGCATGGCAGAAAGGTATCATAACAACAAAGCAGAGGGTCTATCTGGAAGAGGCAAATGTTTTCCATAATAGGGGAAGAGTTTAATGAGAAATCTGTGATGATTTTAAAAGTACTTATGAGCCCAGCACGGATTTATTGATGGTAGCTGAAATGTAAACTAGAAACATTGTCAGAAAACCTCCTTGAAACAGAAAAAACAGTATTTTAAAAGCCAAACAAAAGGAAATCAAACCAAAAAAGCAACACAATCCTTTCTGATCCACATCAAGATCTCTGAAGAAATTGTCAGAGCTATTTCCCTACAAATCTGCTCCTCTGTGTTGTTAGTTTGTCTTCCAACAGCTCTATACAGAAATGCAATGACTCTCACATCTGTTGGGCCATTATTATTTCATGTGTGGGGGTGACATTGCCACTTGATGATGCATGGCAATGACACATAACAGCCTGGTGACGCGAGTGGGCTGGCTTGTTGTTCTCTGTCACTGGGACTCTGGCTCTGTTGGGAGAGGAGAAGAGATGCAGATATTTGGCATAGCAGTGGTATAATCTTAAGTGCAAGCAAAAGAATGGAGGTGTCGTCATCCATGTGTTGGATGGGGCTTTGAGCAACCTGGTCTGGTGGAATTTGTCCCTGCCCAAGGCAAGGGGGTTGGAACTAGATGATCTTTAAGGTCCCTTTCAACCCAGGCTGTTCTACGATTCTATGATCCACTTGTGAGGCATTGAACAAGCTTTGAAGGCATGAGGAGGGCAATATAGTAGGGGTTTACAGAAACTAACTGATGATAGCTGAAACCACTGAGCAGATCCAAACAAGCTGTGTAAGATTCTGCATCTCACCTGGTGCTTCAAAACAGAGACTGATGCCAAGTCTCAAACATGTTCTGTTTCTAGTCCTGTATGTGAAAGGCTTAAGTTTGATCTTGGTACAAGAGAGAAAAAATGTAAGGGTTGTTCTTTTTATATTTGATGGATCTCTGTATAGTATCTGAGTGCTGCTTATCAATTCAAAGGACCTAAGCGGTATATCGAATAATAAACATACTAATAATTTTTATTGGAAAGATTATGGAGGCAAAAAATCTTCCCATTTTTTGCTTCTGGTGGTTTCTTAAATTTCCTTTCAGTTTTGCACCATATTATTTTGCTAAGCTAAGTAAGCTGAGCTGCTGCAGTTTTCTCCAAAGCTATTCCTTCATCTGCTAGAATTTAACTCCAACTTCCTTTAACCTGTGGGAGTGAAGCTTCATGCTGTCCCACATGTGACCCCACATGAGCCATTTATGACAGTGCCAGTACTGTCCTACCACTACTGGATATTACTGATACCTTAAAGACATAGATATTGGTCAATATATATAACCATTATCGTGCTATATTATAATCACAGTTGCTTTTCTCATGGGCCAAATTCCACTCCTCTGCTGCCTCTGGCTCCTCTGATGGCTGCTGAGTAGGGGTTATGATCTCCTTCCACAGGAGAAGGGGTCTCCAAGGCACTGATGGTTCACAACTCCTTTCAAGGTCATTGGCTCCATTTCGCCTGCCTGTCTCCAGTTTTGAATGGAGAAAATCAGACCCAGTTGTGTGCATTGTGCCATTGCAAACACTGATCATGCAGCTCTCATTTTGGGTGCCCCCTTCTAGGGCTGCATGAGAACACTCGGGTCTCAGTCTGGAGCATTTTGTTGCCAGTGATTTAATGGGAATACAGTTGTGGATGTGTGCACTACCTGTGTCGGTTCTGCCAGAAATATGGAGGGAGACATCTTAGGAGTTTCATGCAAGCTACTTCTATACCTTGAATCCCCCAGTCAAAAGTGGTAATTTTGATTTCCAAACTCTCTTTTGCATTGTTTTTCAGCACTTCTGTTCAAAAGTTACAGCACCTGCTTTCTCTGTGACTTCTGCATGAATTGTCTTTATGAACATGGTCTCAACCCAAACAATACTTATTAAAAAGAGAAAGAAAAGGAAATTGATAAAAAGAAAGAAAAGCTTTATTTAGCACTCGAAATAAATTTATTTACATTCCTCATAAGTTAAACTGTTCAGCTATGTGATAAAAGTAAAAAGAAATATGACTAGTTCATCTTTTCATGAAAATCAATCTTCTGTCTATTCAAATCCCCTGTTATAATGAACTTTCTGTCTAGAGAGAGATGTGAGTATCCTACTTGGGTCTCAGCAGAGTATTCTACAGGTAAACATAGAATAAAAGCTGAATCCATCACTTTTCCTGACAGCTGGCTCGTTGAGGTTGTTATCTAAAGTGTGATTAACCACTGCTTTTCAAACGCTCATTATCTATATCATAAATTGTCTTGTACAGGTTGTAACATCTCAGGAGAGCAAAAGTTACCGTGGCATCATCTTTATCAAATTTTCCTTTACAGTAGCTTTCCATTTGAGTCGATTTCTCCTGCACTAAAAAAAATTAATTATGGGCAGATCCCTGGACTTGACTTAACATTTGCCCACTATTGAGTCTTGTAGTGAGTTTGGAACCCTTGAACTGATCATCTGCACCCTTCTAATATTTGAAACCTGGAATCAGCCTGAGGTTTGGATTATCTCTGCTGCCATGAAATAGGACCTAAAATGCAATTACTCTTTGGCATTGTAATAGTATTTCACTTACTTTCAGAACTCCTAAAACGCAAGAAATAAAGGGAAATGACCATGGTGTGTGAGTGACAGACATGCAGTCTGAGCTGCATGGGCAGTGTGTGAATGAATGTGCTCTTCACCCACTGCCTTCTAAATCAGGTGTGAAGGCAGTGGACTGCTAAAATGGAGAAACTTCAGTTAATGATGTTGCCATGAAAAGATGACAACATTTTGAACAGTTCTTATGTTTCTAGGATTTCCAGAGGGACTTGAAACAGGAAACTGTGCCTACTTGGGCATTTGATGTTACGTTCTTTAGTCTGTTTTACTAAAAGAAATATAAGTCATTTGAAAATCACAATGTAAATTAATGAATCTGACTGAAATTGGAGGCAGTTCGCTTCTAAAACAAATGTAAAATCTCTTCAAGCAAGGAGTTCACTTCTCAGCAATATGTTGTTACTCCATTGATGGTGAACAGAATTTTGTGATCACGGAATACAAAGGAGTCTTCCACAAAGCTGAAAAAGAAAGGATGCTCAGCTTAGGAGAAATATTCAACTTGGCACTGCTTGCTTTTGTCTAATTGTAATTCTCATGATTCACAGGCAGATACTTTTGTATTTGTGTCTGTCTATTTACACATATGTACACTTATATCCTGCTTTGCAGAGGCTGCTAAGCTTTTTGGGCTGGAAGTCAGCTTGAAGAAGACAGAAGTTCTCTGTCAGCCTGCACCTCAAGACGTCTTCCATCATCCCCATATCACCATTAGAGATTCGGAGCTCAAATCAGTCCAGCAATTCAATTACCTGGGAAGCATCATCTCCTGGGATGGTAAGATTGATGCAGAGATAGACAACAGGTTAGCAAAGGCATACAGGGCTTTCGGTAAACTGCATAAAAGAGTTTGGCGAAACAATCACTTGAAGAAAAGTACGAAGATCAGTGTTTATAGAGCCGTTGTACTGTCTACTCTTTTATATGGTTCTGAATCTTGGGTCATTTACCGCCACCACCTACGACTCTTAGAACGCTTCCATCAGCGCTGCCTCCGTACAATCCTAAACATCCACTGGAGAGATTATGTAACCAATACGTCTGTTCTTGAACAGGCAGGAGTTACAAGTATTGAGGCCATGTTACTGCGAATGCAGCTGCGTTGGGCAGGGCACGTCTCCAGGATGAAGGACTACCGCCTCCCTAAGATTGTGCTCTATGGTGAACTTGCCACTGGCTGCCGCAAGAGAGGAGCCCCGAAGAAGAGATATAAGGACTCCCTGAAACAACATCTCAGCCTTGGCCATATCGATCACCATCACTGGTCTGCTCTGGCCTCCAATCGGGAGGCCTGGAGACACACTATTCACAATGCTGCAATATCTTTTGAAAATACACGCAGGATCACTCTCGAGGAGAAAAGGCAACGCAGAAAGAACCGTGTCCTTTCAGTACCACCTGGGGAGCCATTCTGCTGTGCCTTTTGCAACCGAACGTGTCTATCTCACATTGACCTTTTTAGCCATCAGGGCGCTTGTAGCAAGCGTGGGTAGAGTCCTACACAATCTTCGTTCGCGAAGCCTAGCCATGATGATGACACTTATATCTATGCTTACACACACCTCCCACACTCTCTTATTATGGAATATGAATCCAGCTTGTGATTGCAGAAAAACCCTCATATTTTATGCAAAGCAGTGGTAAGCTGTCAGAGAATGGTATCATAGATTGTTGTGACAGGTTAGTCAGAAAACTGACGTGTTAGAGAGAAGTACTATATCCATCTGAACACGCTGGAAAACTGACAAGATCGTAGTTACATGTACAGTTTGGAAGGAAGTAAGCAGGCATATGAAATCCCATTATAGACTTTTGGATATATTGCAATATTTTTCCATATGCCTATAGGATTGTTATATATGTTTCATGTACACTCTGGATTAGACGTCACAAGACAAAAGCTAGTTCTACTCTGTTGACTTTAACAGAGCTGTCTAAACTTGTGTCAGCTGATTATGTGTTGCACTAAATTTATAAAATTAACATTAATGTATATCTTGTTTCTGAGGTATTTAGGTTGTTATTTCATAATTCAAGCTATCTTTAAAGTCTCAGGGGAGATAACAGATCCTCTAGTTTTTCTGAACTGTCTTCACTCAAATGACAATAGTTAGCTGTGTGTCTGAACAACATAATTTGGATTACAGCTTTGGTATAACATCAGCAATCTCGATTCTTTCTGAAGATACTGATTTGGATGGCTCAGTAAATTGCTCTTAATCCATATATATTTTGTCCCTAGATTGAAAGACTAGCTGTTAGTAATCAAAGACAATTATTATACTTCTTCTGTAGGTAGATTTGGTGTTTGGGACTTTCTCCAGACCCCTATATACACATAACTAAAATCTGCTCTTTTTTTCTTAGCTTCCCTAGAGCACAGATGCAACTTTGGTGCATTAGAAGATAGTGCCACTGCTTTTCTTAATATTTGTTCCACAGAAAAAAAAAACCACAACAAAACAATCCAAAACCCTAAAATCCCACCACATTTTATTTTTTTTTTCCTCCTCTCATTTAATTTCTGTGGCTGTTTGGTCTAAACTGACACACAGAGAAAAACAATAAGGTGGGTATCGACTGTAGGGGAAAGAAAACACCTACTCATCAATGCTCCCTCATATTACTCTTGCTAGATTTAATTTCAGACTATCTGATTTTTATCCCACCTCAAATATCTCATTTCATCTGAAGTCTGTATGCTATTTGAAGAAAGAAGAGCCAGAGTCTAAAATTTATAGACAAAGTCTTGTAGCCTTTCTTTCTCATCCTTGTTTTTGTTTTTGTTAATTCCCTTCCTGCTTTCAGAGAAGCAGACTATTTCCCAAACAGTATTGCTGTGAACAACTACTTGAGGACTGAGTCATGTGCCAGCATCTGTGCCAAGTCCCTGCTAGGACAGGGAGTTTTTAAACCATCCCATTGCTAATCAAACAATCTGGCGGCATCCTGCCAACCCCGTCCTTGTCATCTGCTGCTCCCTCTGCACGCACATTCGATTAGCTCAGCATCATATTCTCCCTGCTGTGCACAAAGTTTCTTTTTCTTTGCTAACAGCCAAAGGAAGGAGGGACGGACTGATTTAAAAGTCTTGGCTCATCTTATCTGGCTCATGACAGATATATTCTCAAATTAGTCTTGCAAGTCACTTTTTCCTAACTAGAAATTACTTTCTACAACAGTTTTATATCTTTCTAGCCTGCTGCTCTGTTTTTCTACCCCAGGCTCAATTTTCCAGGCTCTTTTTTAAAGTTTGATTCTGAAAAGGGAAACAATTTGCCTTTAGGAAAGTGGTAAAGTAGACAAGCACATCCCACTGTTTCAGACCACAGCTGCCTGTGTTTTTAAAGTTAAGCTTATGTTCAAGCACTGGGCTGCAGTAGGGAAAGATTTGTCCCAAAATGCAAAGACTACTAGAGAAAGTAAGTAATGAAATTCATTATCTTTTCCTGGACACAGAGAGTGGTATCTCCTCCTTGTGTACAATGGCTCCCAGAGGTTTAGCTGCCTCTCCTCCTCCTTAATCTACAGCCATTGTTCCCTTCTTGCTTCTCTTTCTTTCCACAAAAAAACCGAGCAGGAGGAAGATTAAGAAAGCAGAAATCCCCTTGGACAACTCTGATGAAGGATGAAAGACTACTGCTTATAAAGCATGGCTGGAATAATTCCCACGTGCAGGGAAAGGTCAGTGAGAGTGAATGCCAGGGGAGAGCTTGTCCGCAGGGATTGATAATTTTCAGTGACATAAGACTTCCCAAGAGTATGCAGCAAAAAGAAAAGTGCTTTGCAAACAAGTAGCTCATTCTCTTTTGGGCTAAGGCCACCCTGGCAAGTTTTGAGAGCACAAACAGGGCTAAAAAAAAATTGTTTGATTACATTACTACTAGAAGCAGGCCACATGAGTACTTAGCCTCCCGGGGCTGAACATCAGGCATCTAAATATTCAAACAGTCGTGGTTAAAAGGCATCAAATCAAGTTTCTTCAAACCAAGTGACTTCACAATCTAAAAAGGAAGAATTTTCAAAACATATTTAAAGGCTGAATCTAAGAGTTGAAGCCTTCATAATAAATACATGGATTAAGAATTCTTAGGAATTGTTGAGTTAGGCTGCTTCATCCATCACTGATATTACTTTAGCTAATACAGCGTGTATTGGCTCAGCTGATATCAGTGTGTTCCACTCCTTTGCACTGGATTGAACCAGAGCTATGTGTGTGTGCCACTAGTCCTGTGCAATTCAATATAGTAGAGATTCTGCCAACATTTACTAGAGACAGAAGTTCCTTTCTTATCATCCCTGCACTGCATTAGTTGTCAGCATCACCACAATGAAGTGCTAAGTGATGGTGACGGACAACAGGGAGAGACAAACAGAGATTTTTAACTGATTATCCTTAGGCTGCTTTACCTCTATGTACTCCCTTTGGGTACTTGCTTCTTGTTGGTTATTTACAACCTGAGCATCTACTCTAACTTAGAAGTGAAGGCTAGATACTATATATATATATGTCATATATGTCATAACCAAAAGGCAAAGGGAATAACATCCAGAGGACAATTCATGACTTTTCAGAGGTTTCTTGTTCTGTGGACAACAGAGGCAGTCAAGAACAAAACTGGTGTAGATATCCAAGCTGTAGACAGCTGATGTAGAAAGTCATCTAACTTCTAGGTGTCTAAGTGAAATATATGTCCCATTTTAGCTGCAGATTACTTGAGGTTTCACAGCTGGTGCCACACTTTGAAGTGCACTTTTTGGTCAGTGTTTTGGTCAGCAGCCTGTTTTCTTTCAGAATACTGCATCATAGAGTTAACTCATTAGTTTCATTTCCCTCAAGTCTATGGAGGCAGGACTGTAATGTATGGAAAGTCAAGTTAGAATCTTCGTTCTGGGTACTTTAAAATAATGGGGTAAGAGTATTTCCAAGGAAATCCAGTGAACAGAAAGCAATGTGCCAATAATAAAGCACTTACTGGAAGGAACAAGAAAGCCCATAGATTTTCTGTTTAAGTTGGAAGCCTTCAAGTACTGCTCTGTTTTGCCTTGGGTTGAATCCATATCTTGCAAGGGGTGGGGGTTTGAATTTTTCTCTTGATACCTACCCCATCCACAGACAAGAAGAAAAAATTAAACCCAAACAAACTATATGGAAGGAAAAATCCCCAAAAGTCTTGAAAAGATTGAGCTGTCATGGAGAAATCTTGAGCTGGGTTGGCTGGTTTTCCAGCTGCTTTATTAAGTAAACTGTGAAGACCTCTGTCTGAGAAGACAGAATAAAGCCTTAAGTTTATGTGGGATCTAGTTAACCCTACTGTGGAAAGCAGAGATCTGGCCCTGACACCAATTCCATGTTGAGATTCCTTAGGCAGTAGGACATTCAGTGATTTCCCACCTTAATTCCATTTTTACAATTGCTCTGTATCTGCTCTTTTAATTGGATAATTTCACAGATCTGTTATTATATAGCTGTGCAGCATTTCCATGGGGGAGTCAGCAACTTCTAGCCCAGGAGAGAGACATCCTTTTGAGGTAGGACAGGGTTTGAGGCAAGAAACAGTCCCTGGAAAATCACTGGTGTTCACTGGTCACAATGGGAAAATAGAGGACATCTCATTTTTACTACAGCTGAAACTGCAGACACATAAAAATGTTGCAAGGCTGTTTGATAGTATAGTCCTCCACACCTGGAAACTGCCAGAGGACAGCTATGAGCCATTTTACAGCCTTCAAGGCTGTATATATATAATGTATAGCTACTCTATTCTAAGTACTCTGTAGAGTTCAGCTTGACCAACAGCTTCATACCTGAGATCATTTGCAGATAAAAGAGAAATTTCATGTCTTAGCTCCAACGTGGATTCATGCTGAAAATCTGCTGAGGCATATATATTTTAGACCATATTAGCTGGAAGCTTTTCCATGAAATAACCCAGCAGTCTTCAATTTCTATGAAAATAATCAGGGGTTGGCTTCGTAACTATTTTTTATGTAGCACATAGGACTTATTTTCTCTGCAGGTACTCTGTACAACCTCTTGACAATATGGTTGATTTCCAATCACTACAGCAAGCTCCTTTAAGGTCATATAATATGACAGTTCCTCCCCGAATACTGGTGAACCTGGATCTATGATTGTATTCTCATACACCGGGACAGTTTTACTTAGCTTATTATTCGTCCCACAAGCAGCAATTGCAAATACCTTTTCCTCTACAGTGGTGTATGGAGAATGACTCTCATGATGAAGGAAAATCATAAAGGATTGGGTCTAGAATCTGTATTTGAATCAGTGGTCACTGGTGATTTACTCTTTGGATGAAATCTCATAATTTAGAGGGCAAGATGGGGCTTAATGTCAGCTCTATAAATGAAAATCATAGAAAGGTAAGTACTCATAATTGTAGATTAGGTAAGCAGCTTTAAAAATCATCCCCCTAAAATGAAAATCTTGAGAACTGTAGTTTCAGTGATTCAGCTAATAACAACTGTGGCTAATTTAGCTGAAGGCTCAGAGAAATAAGTCACTGATGGTTTTGTTGTATGTCAACCAAGCTAGGATAACTCTCCCTGTGAGCAAACTGGGCTATTTTATGTGAATGCTGCTCTCCCTCATCAGGCTCAGCTGAGGACACTCAGGAGGGATCTGCCACAGAGTGGGAGCAGACACACAGACAGGTACTGAGAATCCACTCACACCAGGTCTTTCTTGCACCTGAACCTTAAGCTGCACTAAAATCACAACACCTTTTCCAGAGCACCCCAGGCTGGACATCACCTATTTTGAGATGACAGTAATTACACAACATGAAGGATCCCTGAGCGGCTGATTTGTTTGAGTGGTATCATGGTTTCATATGCATCAAAAGGTAAAACAGAAGAAGAAGCTATAGTTGAAAAATTTCTTCATTTTTGAAGAAAAATGTGGTGGTGTCCGAAGGGAAAATCCTGACAAAAAGCCTATGAAAATCAGTGGGGGTCTCCACAGATTTCTGAGATTTTTGTGTCTTACAATCTCAACAGTGGCTGTACCTTTGAGTAGCAGGCACGTTCAGACCAGCTACCCATTTACTGATGGTTGTCCCTTAAGGTTAGCTGGCTAACTCCCATTTCAGGGAAAATATCACCTTCTCTAAGGTCACCTGTGCATTCTCACAGGAGGACTCTACCTTGAGTTATACTTTACCTCCTTTCTGTACTGCATTTCCTTGCAAAAAACAGAGAGCAAAGCCTCTGTGAAGAAAACATGATGCCTTGCTTTCTCTGCCTCTGTGGTATGTTCCTCTCAGGTGATAATGCATCAAATACATTAACAAGCATTATAAGCTCATTTTTGGTAGTTAAAATTTGTTGCAATTTGGATCATTAAGCAATTCTCCACTTAGCATTGTCTTAAAAGAAAACACATTAAAAGGATATCAAAATTGCTGATATCACATTTGTTATCTGAAAATAATGGTTGGCACTGGAGACAGAGCTATTGGATTTTGGCAATTTAACCTCACAACTAACAATGAAAGCCACATGTCTACTGAGAACCTCGTTTTACAACTTGATTTACAGAAGTAAATTTCTCTAAAAATTCCAAGCTTGCAATGCTGGATAAATGCAGAACATAAAGTCTTGCAGGGTAAGGGCAACTTTCCCCCACCCAGGATCCTGTTTCTATAGAAGAGTATAGTAGCAAGATGAATGTATATATATTTCCATAACTTTAGGAAGGCTGCTTTCCCAGCTTTCAGATGTTTTAAGTACATATTTGTGGGGTGGGAGTGGATGACCATAGCTTCTAAGGGATATTTCTTCTATGCATTTCTCGAGTTTGAAGTCATAAAATTTTAGCGCCCACTAAAGCTTATCCTTCAGCAAGGAGATCCATAACTTTGAGTTGCGTGAAGTATATTCCTTGCTTTGTTTTAAACCAGCCTCCTGTTAAGAAACTATAAACACCTCCTAGTCTGTGTTTTGCCAAAGGCAAACCTTTCATATGTCACACAAGCTTTAATAGACCTCTATCATGCAGTACCTCCTTCCCCACATTCATCTCTTTTCCAGACTAGGCACCACACTGATATACTCCTTTTTCTACACCACCATAAAAGCACTGAAATACTGTGAAATTACCCAGATGAGGGGGAGTTCAGACAAAAAAAATACTGGATATGGAACACATCCATAAAACCTTTTAAATACTGTAAACAAATGAACACATTTTCTTTGCTCCCATGTGAAAAATTAGACATATCTTAGGAGTAAGAAGAATATGAGTATGCTGTAGAAGAAATACTAAATAGGTCACTGTGGCTCTCTTCTGGCTATCTGACTGTCTTGTAGCCACTGTGGCTGCCTAGTTGTGGGGACTAAATCATGGGTAGCATTGTGATCCCATGTGAACTGTGGGGTAAGATGATTTTGGCCATGGTGAGGAATACGCTCACACTTTCACAGCATGTGCAAGACACAGAATCTAGTGGCTCTCATTGTACATCAGTGACTTACCTGATTCTCCAGAGGCCATAGGCTCTGGGACCTGACTTGGATTGAGGTCTTCCTGGGCCCTCATCTCACAGAGCCTGAAGGAGCCTTCCTGGTCGCATCAGGAGCTGCACAGACTTTTGTTTCGATGGACTGCTCCATTGCACCTTTTCATGGAATCACAGATTCATCAAGGTTGGAAGAGATCTCCAAGATCACCGAGTCCAGCCGTCAACCCAGCACTATCATTGCAATCCTTAAACCACTAAACCATATCACCCAGTGCCAGATCCAGATGCCTCTAAAACACCTCCAGGGTGTTTTTGCTGGCTGTCATTTTACAGACTAGTCTGCCTTTGAGTTTCTCACTCTCCTGAGGTACCTATTCTCATGAGACTTCTCTTCCAGCAGATCCAGTACAAGAAAGCAGATACTCCTCCGTCTCTGAGCCAACACCTTGGAACGATAAATGGATTCAACCTTGATTCTCTCCAGTATAAAATAAAAATAGGAAACCAAAATGTGGAATGAACGAATTTGAAATTCCAGTGAGAGCATATCCCTTTTAGTTGCGTATTTTGCACTTAAATATCAGCCACTTCTGGGACAGGGATTGAGCCCCACTCAGCGACCGGCTGAACCAAACCAGGATAGACAGGTGGAATATAAAGTTAGAATAGCAACAATAGGACAAACCCTCATCACAGAAAACTGTGAGGTGCTGCAGAATTTTTTATGGCAGCACAGAGAACTTTAAACCTTGTTGAGCCTGAGCATCTTTCAGTCAGTGAACATTAAAGCTGCATGATATTCGACGTTGCTTTCTCTAAACGTGTAAAGAATCACACAGATGCATTTGAGGCTGGAGCCTAAAATTCTGAGGGGTTTAGACCAGAGGTTCAGCTCTATGAACCATTGCCTCCTGTTATGGAAACTGCAGAATTTTATTTTTTATACTTTCAGCAACTCCACAAACACAAACAAGAAACTTCCTGCTTTTTACACCTGCCAGAAAAAGGAAAGAGGGTCAGGAAAATTCCCATGCTTGAGTATTAAAGAAACCCAAAATGAACTTCGAAGTGCAATTTTACTATTTTGAACATCCTAGGGCACCTTACTTGTTTTTATAGGATATGGTCTCTGGATGTACAGATTTCAACTGTGACTCAAAGCAAATATTGTATAAAACCCTGTAGATTAAACAGCTCTGATTTGACCTGAAAGAATCTCAGGTCTTGCTGAGCAGCTGAAGAACTGAATATCTGGTCAGAAGGGTGCAGATGGAGCTGACTGTCTCAAGACTACACCCTTGATTACAGCCATCATGTGGACCAAGAAGAATGACAGCCAGCAAGCGCATTGCCCACATCATTCAACTGGAAGATGTTTGATTCAACGCCTTATGAAGAAGATGAAAAAGTTTGCCTCTAATACCCAGCAGAGAAGAAAAAAATTCCCCAAAGAGATTTTAGAAGAAAAGATCTCCATTCAAACTTTTTCTGTGGAAAGTAGAGGTTTTTTTTCCTTGGGGAAATAAATGAGTAAGTGAAACTTTTTCTACTTTCTTTAATTGTAGAAAAATTCCCTAACAGGTAAAAAGCTGAAAAATAGTCAGAAAATGGACAAGGTGCTTTCTCTTTGAAAGTAACATCATCGCTTTTATGTAACACCACTGGCGGGAATGCTACTTTAAAAGTGAAAATTAGCACTTAGTTGTGAAGACGTTACTCTTTATTCTCTGTCAAAGCTGTTAAGTGGAAAAAATAGTGAAAAAATGATCTTTTGCAAATGACAGTATTAAAACAGTGTTTTGAGCAAGAAAGAAAACTACTTTTTCCTATGAAAACCCATTTCAGCAGGTCATTATTACACCTCTTGCTATTTTGGATTGTCAGAAGGGGAATTAGTTCACTTTGCAGTATTAATATCCATCACTGCAGATCATTTTCCTTCTGAAAAAAATGCACTAAACATTGGACTAAAATGTCTCTGTTTTTTTCATGGCTCAGCACTGTAGAGGCGTAAAGGCAAGATTGGCCAAAGATCCAACTCAAAGTCCATTAAAAATCAATGAAAAGCTCTGCAATGGACTTCTTGTGTGGGTTACCTCCCCACTGACTATAAATGAAATTAATCTGTCAGGCAGAAATAATATTGTGATATAATTAAGTTGCTTAGAATACAATCACTTTAACTTTCATTAAAAGTGATGAGTTTCTTTCAATTATATCACCAAGATGCATTTTGTTGTTGTTTGCTTGTTTGCTTTTCAAAAAAAGAGAAATAAATTCTTTTTTGGTTAATTTCCCCCTGGACTGGGGATTGTTGCTGTAATGAAATCTGACTTCCCGGGTCATACTTGAGAATGTAGTGACAAATAGGGACATCTGTAGATCAGGGAAATAACATCCATTTTCTTACTGGAGCCAGGAACATGCACATTTCACCCAAAAGTTAATGAGAACTCGATGCAATATTGATTCTGCCTGAACAGCAATTGGAGTAGTAAAATGGTATTACAGTAAGAGATTACACAAGTTTTCCAAACAGAGATGAGCTGGAGAGGGGAAAACTTGGACCCAGACTCTGGAGAGACCACAGCTTTGGGCCTCTTTGTTCTGAAAAACTCCCTGACAGGCTGTTGTCCTGTTACCTCCGGATTTCCTTGGGCTTTGGAAACTCAGTAATTTTCATTGACTTCTCAGTACCATGGTTAAATTGTGCTTTCTCTTGGGGCAAGAACTAGAAAAAAGCAGTGACTGCCTCATCTGCTGCAGCCCCTCTCTTCTCAGTAGAATCTCAGGCCACTTCTGGCTGTCTTCCTGTGACTTCATTCCAGTCTGAATCTCACATCTATCCAGGATGACAGGGAGATGGAGAGGTTTGCTCTTCTCCCTAGTACACGATGGTTCTCGCCTGCACATCTTAATGGCAATTACAGAGGAGAGCTGCACCAAGCCACAGACAGGGAAAAAGAGCATTAAATAAAGATAAGACTGTATCAAGCAGAGCTATGAGAAACTTGGCAGGTTTGATTCCCACAGGTTCACAAGAGCATCTTCAGCTGCGATTCACTGAACAGCTGCCAGAGACAGTAGTCACAGGGGCAGTTTCAGCCTGGGTCACAGAGGAGGAGAGACCAACTAGAGTGTGAATTTTCCTTGCATTCACTCTCTGCCCCATTTTTATGCACATTAAGGTTTATATTCCTCTCCCCTTCCTTTTAGTTTTCTGTCTCTTACCTGAAAATACCAAAAGAAAGCCCACCATTTTCAATAGTCAGAGATAGAATATAATCAGCTTTCAAAGAGCCCTAAGAAGGACTGGTTTTGACCTCATAAAATAACCATAGATATTTCTTTATTCTTTGAAAAATCTAAGGCAGAAGATTCTTGAAGGTATGAAAGTTACAGTGCACAGTCTAATAAAAATCCCAGTACAGTGTCAGCCTATATTGTGGTACTAACACTCTGAAAAAGGTGCATCTTTAAGCATAAACATAGGGCAAAATAAGTAAAGCTCTTGTAAAGAGTCAGAAGACCGAAGAGTCAGAGGAGGAATTTTGTTTGTGTTGATCTGGAAGAATTTAGAGAAATGGAGCAAAGGCGAAAGAAAGTGCATGTATGCATTTTTAATCTGGGTGAACCTATTCTGTTTTCACTTTTTTAAATGGTTATTTTAATATTAAAATCTACCTTAATTTTTAATGAATAAAAATGCCATTTAGATGGCAAAGAAATAAAACAGAAAAGTTCCAGTTTGAGAAAGCTGACATAGGATGTGATCATGTCCCTGCCTGTTGTTCCTTCCTGCCCCTTCCTCACACCCAAAACACTCCACATGACACGTTCAACCAAACACCTTCAGTTGCTCTGGAAACCCATTTTTAGGTGAAATTTCTATTTGTCTGAGAGAGTTTGCCTAGGTCGCCCAAACCCAATATTGGATGTACAGTTTTGCTTTGTTCTTCCACACAGCAAGCTCCCTGTATCATGGGCAAGTCTTCTAGTGCATTTCTAGGGATTCACCATCACTTCAGAAGGAAAAGTTAGTGTCCTTTGCTTGGGCAGGTATTGCTCTGTGTGGCACCAGCATAGTGCTGAGCTGTGTAACACAGCACTTCCAAAATAAAAGCACCAGGCATCGAGAATTAGTCCATTTTTGTAGGTGTGAAAGAGAAGGACAGATATCAGTACCAGCAGAAAAGAGGAGGATATCTTTCCCTAAAAACATCAGGAAATCTTTGCAGATTTCACTTTTCAGCCTCACCCTGATTTTTGCAGGACGCATCACTTACAGGTCCAATTTAAATAGCTCCTTGCTCTGTTTCTTGTCTTTCCTGGTTCTTGCTTCGAATCCAGCTCAGAAGGCAGCACTTATTCAGGTATGCTATTCTGCAGTGACCTCTACTAAAAATGGAATAACAAGACAAGCTGGCAGAAGTGAGAAGAAGCTGCAACAAGTGGACAATAACATTCTTCTGCCCTCGTGGATACTTGGAAGCAGGATCAAAGATACAGTTGACCTTCTAAACTCTGATTTAGGTCTCTTCTTCTTAAGATTCCCTCAGGATATTTTTCCTCATTCTGTGCAATCTTTAATGTATGCGGTGGTTGGCAAGGAAATGCCTTGTTAAATCTGGCTTAGTATTCAGCAAATATCCAAAGGGCTGAATGCTACTCTAATTAAAACCTATTTGCCTCAAACTTCCTCTTTATGCATCAGCTTTCCTCTGTGACTGCTCTTTATCCCTTGGCATTATGTTCCATGTTATCCCACCCCCTTTCCTCCTGCAGCGGGTGGATTCGTTACCAGCTCCGTGGGTCAGCCTGAATTTTGCAGGGAGCAGCGGGAGTTTGGACTCTGAACTCCCTTGAATGAGAGGCTCAGTAAACACAGGGCTTTTCACTGCTGAGCTCAGAGTCTCAAGTGCAAACAGCACTGGGCTTACAGCCTGGGGCAAGGTAACCTGATGATGAGGGGGGAAATATGCTATCATCATTATTCTCCAGGGCAAAGCAGGTCTCCACCGGCGGAGTCGTGAGGAAAAGGTGCTCAGGGCTATGAAGCCACTTGCAGTGGGGCACTTCATGTGAAACATGCTGGTGAGATGGGCCAGTTTTTGTTTCTGGACATGTTTGGTGGTTAAAGGTGCAAGACAGGCATGCCTGGGTCCCCTAGAGATGGCAAATCCTACAGAGCTTTCTGTATGTTTGTTCTGAGTACAGCTTGAATTCATATGGGATCACTGTCTTTTCTGAAATCCATTTACATCTGCTGTGATTGAATTTGTATCTTTATTGTAATACCTTTGAGAAAGCCCAAACAACACTCTTTCCCCAATATTAAATGCGGTTGAGAGAAGGGAAAGCTGGGGCCATGGCCTGCCATGAGGATAGAGGTATTATCCTCCCACCTCTCTGGCATTTTCTTCCATCCTTTTTTTCCTCACGCTTTCATGGGGAAGTGGAAGGGGCTGAGATAACCTTTAAACTAAGTACCTGGCATGGGGTGGTACAAATGAATTTGATTTCTCAGCACTGCTGCCACGTGCACTGTCGCAATGTATAATTAAGGACATGAACAACATCAGGAGCTGTCTCTTGCTTCCAGCCCAGGATTAATGTCAAAGAGGATTGTATCCTCACTGCTTTCAAGTCATCAGCTCCTGTCAACTTTCATGGGCATCTGAAGACTGTGTTGCCTTCTCATGCTTTGAGGCCTTCAGGATTTGAAAAAGAAGCTCAGAAATCATGTTCTTTATTTGAAAACTTTCTTATCCACCAATTCATTAAACACTATAGTTTTTTAAAAAAAGGTTGTCAGAAAAATAATCCTACTGACACGAACTCTTTAGGCCAAGTGCTAAAATTAAGTCATGACATGAGCAATACTAATATGGGAGTCTATTGGCTTCCTTGTATAACAGACTTCTCAAGGTATATTAATTCCCCATTCAGGCACTCCTCTGTAGTATGTCCTGGTTGACCTCTTACCCCCAGCTAAGTTACAGACTGAAATCTAACTAAAATACTTGAGAAGGACATGCTGGGGAGGCAATTTCCTAACAATGCCTCCGACCTGGCACTCCAGAACACATTAACTTTCCACTATTGTTGTTTTCAGACACAAATTGCTCCATTTTCTAAGACTGACAGATTAGCGGAAAGAGTGTGCAGCTTTTGCTGAAAACCAGTGAAAATCATTAATAAGGTTTGGGGCTAGTTTTTTTCTGGGAAAATCCACACAAAACATTATTTAGTATTTTGTAAGATTAATCTACATTTACTGTGGGGCCGGTTTAGCTCAAGGTGCTCCGTGGCTCCTCTTTGGCCATGCTTGGCAGCCAGCCCAATCTCTATGGAGCCCTTCCTTTACAACGGGAGGAAATTTCATTTTTTTCCGGTCAGCTTTATTTTCTGCATAATTATTTTCTACTTTAGTCTCAGAGTTCTTTGCTTAAATTACAATAGAAGATATGTTTAAATCTCTTCCACGCTTCCCTTTTTAGTCCTGTCCTGCTGTGATTTACTGGACGCTGTAAAACACAGATCACCAGCTGGGAAACCCATGGCTGAGTTGAGGACAACGGTGGCTGAGGTTTTCTCGGAAGGGAGCCTGTCTTGTTTCGATCCAGCTCATACTTTGAGAGTGCTTGCCACCTTCTGGTTCGGGAAAGGATTACAATTAACTCGGGCACATTGAGGAAGTCGACTGTAAAAATGCTGGTTCTGGTCCTAATCACCATGAAATTGAATTAGAGATTTTCAAGATGTCATAATGCTGATTGAAGAGTTTTGAAATGAAAGGATGGATTTTTTTTTATCTTTTTGTCAGAAGGATGCAATGACATCTGACAAGAAACAAATTAAGGAGACGTTTTAAATTAAATACTTCATTTAATACAATTGGCATAATTGGAAAATGCCCTTAAACCATTACATAAAACGTTCAGGAAAAATACTGAAAGCAAGAATAATGAAGAATTAATCTTATAATTGAAATAGGTACAAATCCTTCAGAAGAAAAAGAACTTTGAAATTGGAATTTTTTTTTCTTAAAAAGTTGCTTGAAGATTTTGACCAGTCTCAGACACTTCCATTTGATCTTGTCAGTTGTCAGCAGTACACCCCATTTCAGCAAGGTCATTTAAGAGTATTATACGTGCCATTTGTGTCAGAGGAGGATATACATTATATTTTAAAAAGCCACTTCACAATCATGGGTACTCAGATAGTATGAATAGCATCACTATCAAGAATCAAGGCGTACCTTAGCCAGTCATCTGCAATTTAGCCAGATGAAAGCATTCCACAAAACATATATATTTGTTGAAGGTTGGTACGTGCTTATTCTAATGGATGTCACAATTGCTTGGCTTGATATAATTCATATTCAATTTTAGATGTCACAGTTCTGTCCAAAAAAATCATTTATACAGCGATCCTAATTGAAGGCACCAGAGTATCTGAAAGCATTCCACCAGTACATGAAGCAAAGTGACAAACATATGCCATTGGATTGTTCAATTTGTTCCTTCCCAGCAAGGGCCAACGGGCAGCGAAACAGATCTTTTTGTTGTGCATTTTAATGACACACACACATAGAATTATGTTAATATTAGAAAAGGCAGGTCAAAGCCAATGTTCCTCACAGAGAGAGAATGGCAGTAAAGTTTCAATGCTCCACAGTTCTTGGCAGTTCACTTAAGGTTTTTGGCAAAAAAATGGTTGTTTTCTTGTATCTAACTCAGCCTTGCACATTTTGACACTGCAACATAGTCCTTGTTTGTCTTTGTTAATTAGAGCAGACTTTGCTGCACCCCACCACCGAGCATGGCTTGAATGATGACTGTAGCCACGGTGAGGTGAGCAGCAGCTATTTGTTGGGTGTGATCCACTAAGAAGATGTGGGAAGAGAAGGTGAAAATTGGAGGAAAGTTGGCAGGGTGGAACAATTCAGTGAGGTGCTGTAGAACTCCTTGCTGAGGATGCTGCATCTCTGTGCATGCTTGAGTCTACAGGCAATACATGAACAGACTGGAAAAACAAACAAAATGAAGTATGGCTTTCACACAGAAGAGAAGACCTAGAGGTAAAAACTGCCAATTCTTTCTGTCCACCACAACAAAGCGAAACAGGGTCAGAGCCAGTGGGAACAAAGGAAGAACATGGAATAAGCTATCTGTGAGGCACAAAGAACTATTCCTGCGCCTTTTGAATTCTGCAGAGTAAGTTCATTTACTCCCAGGCCTTCACCTGGGACACTGCTCAGTCAAAACAACATCTTGGGGATGAGCAGCCCAGATGCCAAAGCACAGTTAGCTGAAGAAGCATCTGGCTACTGACCCAGGAGACTGAGTAATGGCCTTTCTCAGTTTTGCCCTAATCCCTCACAAATCACTGCCAGGCCTATTTTGTAGCTAAGAGGTTTTGTCAGGGCTTCTTTCCCTGACCAGAAGATGTGCCAGGTTTATGAAAAGTGGGAGCATCCCATCCAGGCTAATTTAGCCCTCTGTCCCTACGTGGATGAAAAATCACAGCTCTTCATTCCCAGACTGATTTAATAGAGCCCTAAAATACGTGGGGCCCAGAGGGAGTGTAGATTTGAAGAAAATTCCTCCTGCACAGTCTGCTGCTGTGTATTGCAGTGTTGATACCCAGGAGAGGTCTGCAGCAGTATGTGTGATCTGGGTTTCTCCCTCTCATGTTCAATGTATAAATCAGCCTGTTGTGTCTTTGTACTGGTTGAGACAATTGTCCTGCCTTCTGTTCAGCAATTTTAGAATTACTGATGGGAAACTGTGGCAAACCAGTTAACTTAAGAGGCGTGTTTGTTATATCCCAAGGTCTGTTCATTTGCCAAACCAAAACAGGGTACATTTTTCAATGAATATTTGAGTTGACTGTTAATAACAAATCTGGCTGTCCATGTTACAGGCAGAACATTTATGTCTGAGCCTTCACTCACTGTGTAGTTTGTTAATTCAAGAATTAATTTTAGAAATAATAGGATCAGATATTGTAACTGTGACAATAAAAGCTCTCTGCAGATCTGCGAGATCTCAGGTATCTGCCATCACTAGCTGAGTCTCTCAAACAGCAACCAAGAAACAAATTACTTCCAGAAGTAATACTTGTACCATCCACAGCAAAACGGCAACCAAGAAACAAATTACTTCCAGAAGTAATACTTGTACCATCCAGAGCAAAACCAACAAATAAATCTTTGGAGGCTGAATAACCTCTGACAATGACCAAGGTATCTGTACTTTTCACAGCATTTTTTTTTTCCATCCTTAGGATGAGTTTGCTGACTTCTCAGATTTATCCATGTGAATAATTTCTGCTTGATAGATCCCTCTATAAAAACTTTTAATATATTAAAAAAAAAGAAAGTTTTATTGCTCTGACTGGTACCAAGTTATACAGTATGTATCTGCTCATTATTTGTTTGAATACAATCTGGATTTTGAGGACAATATATTTAAAATTTCCTCTTGGCAAATGTTTTTTGTGTTTTGGGGTGTTTTTGTTTGGTTGGTTGGTTTGTTTTTGGTTTTTTAATACTTTCTTAAATAAATAGTTTCCATGGATATTCCTGCCAATACACCCATTCATTCAGAACTCTAGGCTTTATCCCAACTAGCCACTTATTTGCTAGTCAAAATGGACAGATACAAGAGGTCAGCATTTTCTAAGGTCAAGCCATAAAAAAGAAATTTTAGCTTCTAGCTCTTTCCATGCTGCTGAGAGTACTTTTCATCTTAAGCACGACTGATCCCACAGCTTCTAGGTGACATTTTCAGAAGACAAAACTGCTGTGGAATCTGTTGGATTTCTTGGCATATGTGAGGCAATATGAGAGGAGGTACCACAGCAGGGTAAGATACCATTCCCACTAAGGGAAGGAATGTAGCTGGCTTCATCTTGCCATGCCATTTGCAGCTGAAATTAAAAATCCTCGCAGGTATGTAGCACCACTGGATGATGCCACATACATGCAAACTTTGCTTGAGATACCTGCTATCTGAAGACAGCTGCCTGCTGTAACTTACCACAGAGGTAAAAGGATGATTAAGTGTCAGTGAGTTTAGCCATCAGCCAAAAGCTTCTGGATGAAATAAAGCTCCCTCTCACAGCAGAAGCAATTACAATGTACCTGTCTGTATTGTGTTTAACATTGCTGCTAAAAGGCTGATCTGCTCTCAAGTACAGGGGTGGTAGTATGTGAATTTTTATGGGTAAAGAGTAGTTTCTGCTGAACACATCCCAAAGCCTCTGGAA
This sequence comes from Cephalopterus ornatus, assembly GCA_013396775.1. Lineage (NCBI taxonomy): Eukaryota > Metazoa > Chordata > Aves > Passeriformes > Cotingidae > Cephalopterus > Cephalopterus ornatus. The sequence continues at coordinate 39,160 of VZRE01004930.1, forward strand.
CTTCACGGGAGGCCACAGAACATCGCTGCAGGCACCCAGAATACCTGTTTTGGATATGGATACACAGTTTGCAAAGAAACTATGTATGTATGCCTTTCTTCATACATACATAAGCACATACGGAGAGAAAAAAACCCCCACTTTTAGACTTACTTGGCTTTATCTCTCAGATGAATCACCACTTTTTGGGCTGGAGGAAAAATCCTGTTCATAGTTCCTCTATTTTGGACATAGGATGCATTTTCGTGAGAAAAATGTGATTTCTTTTGCTGTAAAACAAGCCCAGAACTGATAAACAGGCTGGTTTGACATTTTGTTGTGTGGGGTGTGTTTTTTATTTCTTTATTTTTTTTTGTTTGTTTTACGGGAAGGAGAAAAAGATATTCACTTTTCCCTCATTTGAATCCAGACTATTTCTTGACTTTTCAAAATTTTGAATTTTATTTTTAATGACAGCTAAAAAAAAAGTTAATGTTTTCCATCCATGTCTGTGAGCTGCGTCCGTGTGTTCAAGCGCTTTGCTTAACTCTCAGCAAATTACAGGAAAATCAAATTCCTCATGAGGTGACAACTAGAAACCAGTATCATGCCTCCTGCACTGCCTCCACCATGGAGTGATATGCTCCCAGCTCACTGTGCCCTGCTCCTCCTGACCTGAATGGATCAGATTGCAAAACATGAGTGAATCTGTGCTGGGAACTGATGCACAGAAGAATTCCATGAATTCCACATTTTTACAGACATAATGGTATACTAGCCAAGTCTTCCCACTCAGACATATGCCAGAGGTTTTAGCACTGCCCAATAAATTAGTTTCAGGCTCATAATTTGAGCCAGAGTCCTCAAGAAGTAGAGAGGTCACCATGGCTCTAGACAGTTAATTAGGTCATTAGTTACCTCCATCTCTTAAGCAAACATTTTTATGTATTTATTACAAGACTACATCTGGCTTGATAACTTTTCCAGATTAAGCAGGCTTCCATCACACACTGTTTTCTACACTCTGACTGTAGAAAATGCAGCTCTGAGACAGTCCCTCTAGGCAGGACATTGTAGGTGCTTCTGAGACTTGAGGTTGTATCCCTGTAAAATGCTTTGCTATATGATCTGGATCTACACGTAGGATAGATTTGATTTGGGGATGTTTTATACAACATAGATCCACTTTCTGTAAGAAAGGTATTGCAGGATTTAACTCAGCATACTGCAAAAACTTAGCTTACAAATCCTAAATTCATTCACTGCTTTCTACTCTTTATTCCTCTGTTTAGACAAGCCAAGAATAATGGAAAAGAAAAACTGGATTTCAATAAGTATTTTTTTTTCTTCTCTCTGCATCACCTTCAGCTGTAACCTACACAGTTCAAGAAGCATTTGTGAAATTCTTAGAGAGACTTCTCATGATCTTGAGCAGTTACTAATTTCTTGAATTTGACTCCTAAACCCTTTTTTGGGAACCCTGTTTTTTCCATAATATCATAACATACCAATCTGTAGCAGAGTTTTTTGAAGTTATTTGATTAGGCCAGATGATAACCAAAGGTCTATGTCCCTCTGCATAATAGTCTTGCCCTTATCTTTGTTTAACAGGATACCAGGCTTTAACCATACTTAAAAATGACTTTTCACTTCCCTGATACTTCTTTATGAAACATCCACAACAGCATAATTCCGAGGAAGAATCACTCCCAGACAATATTCCTAAGAACCACCCCTTTATGCTAAGGATTAGCTATTGATAGATCTGTTTTAGGATTTGTCAGTCAATTCTTCGTCCATATATTGCATTCTTCATAGGTTCTGATGTTTAATCAGACTTTGAGACATTTCTATTTCAAACACTTGATAAAAAGAAAAGTAACATCACGTATTAATAGCAAGTCCAACTGGGGGAAATAAAGGGATGATCAATTCTTTCCCACACCTCTAGACAGGTTTAGCTGTACCAATACCTCATTCCAAGAATATTACAGCTTGAGAGATACTTTATCATCCAGTCATACATCCTTGTTAAAGAACAGATTAGGTTTTATGTGACAAGATCTGTTTTCCACAAAGCAATGTTGATTGACAGCATATACTTTTCTTCTCTGCCCATTATATTTTTAAAAATGCCTTCTAATTTGAAGTGTTCACATTTGAATATCTTTTCAAATGTAGAAAGGAAGAATCTTCACTGCAAGAAATTTCATCTATTTCCAACTAGGTATTATCAAGCTTTTAATCTCTAGTAAAAATTACAGCTTGATTCAAAGATCATTAAAGCCAGCAGGAGTATTTGCAATTATTTAATAATCCAGGTCTTTTCTACTTTTTAAAATGTTTAAATATCTGTCAGCTACCAAGTCTAAAGACAAGTTCCAAATGGATAAATTTCATTCTACTGGGACAAAATAATATCTGGAAAAGCTCGGAACAGTTGTCTTTTCATATTCACATGCCAGGATGATGCTGTAGAATCAGATTCCCTCTTATAGGAACAGTCTACAAAACACCCTTGGCTGCTGAAGAGTGAGATATGAACAGAAAGCAAAGTTTGTTGGTAAGAAGACCAAAGTCCCAGACACATAAAAAGCATCTAAGAGATAACTGTGTGCCTCGGATCTTGTTTACCCTACGCAAGTTTTGTTTCTTAGAGATACGTACCCTAAGGACACTGGATTGTCTCTGAACTTTTCATGTATTAGATCAGAATAAACTTTCTGAAAACACCTTTGTGTGAAAGTCTAAATCCCAATATTATTTTTTTTAGTCTTCACTATTCGTTACACACATTGTATTGTAAACTAGAGACCTTTATTAATGTTTTTCTTTATTTGTTTGCTCACCTCTATTCTTCTATTTGATCAGATCTGCTTTTCCTGAGCAGTTTAAAAGAAAATCAGTCTCCTAAAGTGGCACCTAAAGTATTAACACCGATTTTCATCTTTCATATGGGGATTTGAAGATTAATATGTTACATGCCTTAGAAGAACAGCAAGTAAAATAAGCTTCTTTCAAGAGAAAAGCCATGGATTTTTGAGAAGGCAATTTCTTGGTAGCACCTTTTGTACTCTTTTTGATTTCTGTTTCATGTTTTTCTTTGCTCTTTGAAAATGAATCTGTCTAACCTTGGTTTGATATGATTAGTTAGTAGAAGTCAGCATACTGGGGGCGGGGGGAGGAAGGGCAATTGCCGCAAATGTTACAAGTTTATTACTGAACACATTGCTCCTTACAACTTTAAGCTGTGAAGCAATTGGTGTAATCTTTCTAAGAGAGCTTTTTCTGCTGGCTGGAAGGGATATAGGCTTGGTAATTGCATGCAGTCTTTTCTACCTGGGATACTGGTATTCACTTAGCTGGGGTTCTCACAGAAGAGTATCTTCCACTTTGACACTTTATGTCACAGTACAAACCTCGAAGCTTTCCCAAGGAATCTGGGTATGCAGTTCCTTCTGTGTGTATTTCACAAGAATTAAGGGGTGAGTGACTTGCAGTTGCATATGTGGATACTTGTGGTAAATGCACTTGTTGAGACTGCTGAATGGAAGAGAAAAAATTCATTTGGTAGCCTGATGAAAATAGATAACAGCAACTAAATGTTTGTTAATAGTAAAAAATACAATTCATGCCCAGGATCTGCAGAGCAATTCCAGCAATGAGAAGGCTTTAGTACCACCAGCTCAAGGTTTCTCAGACTCTAAAGCTGAAACTGGCTACCCTGAAAATGGGGATCCAAACCCTGATTAAACCAGGGCTGCCATGTAGAGAAAGGGGAACAGATGAGGGGCACTTGGCCTTGGCTGCAAGGATTAGACTTGGATTTGATGTTCCTGTCAGCCAGAGAATAAGCAGCAGTTGCTCTCAGCCTGTGCACCTAAATCCCTCCTCAGATGCAGATATCTCTGCTGCTCCTCACACTGCAAACCACAAAGTAAAGGGTGTGACCATGGCTACACTGCTGTCCTGATAAACTGCTGACCTGAATTTATGCATATTTTGGTTGTGCTTATGGTTAGCCCTCAGCCCGTGAGTTTGTTTGCATAGTCTAAAGTACAAGCACAAAAACGAAGACATATTTGATAAACAAAGATAGGTGTCGTGGATAGATCTCTCTGCAAGACAAAAATTGTTCTTGTTTCAGAGGCACATTTCAATCAAAACTAATTAAAATTGTTTTCCATTTATTCAGATGCAAGTAAACTTAAAATTCTAGTTTGCTATTTAAGTGTTCGTCCTGTTCTTTGTGCTCCACTCTGAATTTTTTTTCAATGAAACTTCGAAAGCTCAAAAAAGGATAAAATATTCTGGGTTTTATTTTCTAATTTTGAGTTGAACCAAAGAAACTGGGTTTTTCTTAAAGCATATGACTACATCTGTTGTTTTCTTAAAAAGCCTTCAATCTCTCTCATTCAAAACCTGCTCATTACTGTTACAAAAGTTATAACCAATACAATTCTATATTGCATATCATTCAAACATGAGAAAAAGTATGGGTATTATGGAAACTTAAATAGATGAAAATCCTGTAGCAGATGCATGTGGCATAATTTTGTTGAAGAAGTACTGCAGAATTACATAAAAATACCAGAGAGAAAAAGACTTACATCCCCAAGTTCCTAAAATAACAGAACTGACTGGGAATCAAAGAAGAAGAAAGCTGCTCCGCGTGAATTATAGTGTTCCCCCTGGCTGTATTGATCTTTGTTCAAGAATCTTCTCTCTTTCATCTCTTTAGCTGTAAGACCAAGGTTATCTGAGGATCTGCATCTTTGGTGGCATGAGTAGCTTTATGAAGGGAGTCTTGTAAGTAAGGCATAGCAAGACTGGACAGACTGCTTCTCTTATCCCTGAGAAGGCTTGTCTGACTTTGAACAACTGTCAAGTCAATATATAGCAAATAAATTACCTTGTTAAATCTTCAGTGAATATCTTTGCAGTAATTCAAACACTTCTTACTAATGAAGAAAAAGAGTACAGATAGGCAGATCTCTATGGATGACAGCTATCACTGAAGAGTAAGCAAAACAAGTGTTTGTAATAACCAAATATTTCATCCAGCCTGAATGAATTGCTTTGAAATGATGTCTGACTCGGAAACAGATGTTAGAGAGAAACTGAAGTGCTGGTAAATGTCAACAGGGAAGCATCAATACCTTATTTTTCTTGGACTCACTTTTGCATGACCTACCCCTAATTGCCATTATTTATTTGCTATCGCTGATTTTGTGCTGCCTCATGAACGAACAACTTTCTTATCGACCTTGTGGTCAAATTTAAAAAATAACTTCATATATGTTTTGTTTTGAACTCCACCCCTATTCAGTTACTAAATTAGTTAAATACCAACATTTCAGAGAGATTACAGTGCTCCTTCCCCAAATGATAATTTCATAACTCTCACCTCAGTAACTCCAGGTCAAAGCCAGGACATATCCCTTGCTTTCCACTTGTCTGTCTCACAGCCCCCATCTTAGAAACACCTTGCTTGGCCAAACACAGTGGTGCTTGTGCAGTGCAGTTTGTCACAGTCCTAACAGTGACTGGTGAAACCACAGCAGAACTGGACAGTATTTTTAAAACCTGATGGCTATTCCTGCTGCTGAAAACAACACAGAGTACTCATGGATGACTGATGTGATAATTCAGATTATATTTCCTCTCTCTCCTTGTTTGTTGGTAGTAGGAAGTGCATTCCCTGAAGGGTGCTAACTTATTATTACAGTCAATTGACTGTACTGTGTGGTTACATCTCAAAATACCCACGTGAGAATATATTCTAAGTCTTCTTGGGAGTCATGAGTAAACCCTGACAAGCCCATGGAGAGTTATTAAATGCAAAAATATACCTCTGGCACAGCAAATCTCTCAACCACAATTTCCTGAAGGCCAAGAGAGCACTTTGGGAAAAGGATCATCATACAGTCATCTTGTTTAATGTCTTCCAAAAGGCATCTACTATTGGCCACTGCTTGAAAGGAAGGACTGAAGTAGGTGGATACAGCACGGAAATCAGAATTACTGATCTCACTTAGTGAAGCTGATGAGGGTTTTACTGAGCAGCCTGGTGGGAAAAGGCTTCTCTTACAGCTTTCACATGGCAAAATTTCATTACTGAAGTAAAAGTTTTAAATAAACTTGTCAAGTATCAACATTAGTGCTTATATTTATTCTAGTACCCAGCTCATTCACACACAGCTACTTTGGCTATCTTCATACTAAACTGAGGTCTCCTGTTAAACCACTCCTGTTACTTGAAGAGTTCCCTGAATTGCTCAGTTATGGGAAGCACAATCTCATATTTGCTGATTTTGTTGGATCTACACTGTTAGTGTACCCCTGTGGTTTAGAGCAAGAGTCAGTACAGTTTTCTCTGTAGCCATTGCTGTAGTCAGTTCTTCATCTGTGTTAAGGACTGTGCTAGGAAAGGAAGCAGAACCTGCCACTTTGGGAGTGGAGAGTTATGTGGTTTTTTGTCTCTGATACAGAACTTCAAGGCACAGCCGTAAAGAAGTTTTCCAAGAGATGTGGGACAATAGGGAAGATCTGTGGGGCAGGAGAGTGTCTGGTACAATTTGTCCATGCTCAAGAGATATAAGATCATAATCACAGGTGCTTTCAGAGACCAGATTTTGAAACTAGCTATATTTATTTTACCCATTTGGAGTGAGTATGCCAGAAGAAAGGTGGATATTGAACAACAGGTCCATGAGAACAGTATACATATATATATATATATATATTTTTAATGACTGTACTTGATCCCTCCTGCAATTTCAATTTTAAATCTACAAAGTCCAATATCAGCTAAAGTATCTGGGGCAAAAAATGAGTAGTTCCTTCTGCAGTGCTCATGACAATAACAGCAAATAAAAATCAGACATTTAAGAATGCTCAAGCAGTCAAGTAATCTTCTTGGAAAAAAACCCAGATATCAAAGAGCAGGCAACAGACTTTGCCCATAAAATTGCTGCACTGTTTGTATTTTGCATTTTTTCCATTCACCCATTTTTCTATCTTCTCAGATGCCACATAAATCCCTCCAGAGAATTTTCTACCACATATAAAATAAACTCCAGACTTCAGGGGGGCATGACCATTTGAAAAGGCACTTGACATGCGTTACTGTTTTCCACTCCCAAATGTAAGTAAAGCATAGTTACTCCTGGTGTATGATTTCCATTAAGATTCCTCTTCTGACAGCAAATGAAAAATTAAGAAAACAAACCAACTTGTTCCAAAACACCTCACTGCCTCTTGCTTCAGTGCATGAACCACTCAAGCACATGAAAACAATGATTAATTGCTTTAAATTCAACATGACCTCCCCCTCCTATATTGGTTTGGGTTTTTTTTCACAAACAGGTCTAACGGAGCTGTATATACCATTTATGTAATTCTAAAGCAGATGTCTGTTACTTGGGCATAGTTCTGATTTCTATTTGAAATTTATGGAGATTTAGCATTGATTTTGGGTGGGAGGTGGCTGGGTCTAAAGTTAATATGACAGACTTAGCACTCCTGCTAAGCAATTCCTTGAAATATACATAAGAACGATGAAATTCAGAAGTAGAATCAATGACTTTTTTCTGATGCAGACTTTCAGAAGGTATAAATGTTGGTAGGGTGGCCACAAAGCTAATCTGTAGATGATGTCAGTAGGCAACAGTACCCTTGACAGCCTGGACATTGCCTTTGTAACAAAACTATGCTCTTAACTATAAGGGTTCAGCAAGAAGACAACCAAATGTTCCTATAAAAATTGAAATGTGGTTACATGGATCTGAATTAGCTTTGGTCAATTCAGTACACCATTTCTGCCCGCATCTTCTCCCCAAAACCCATATCTTCATCCCTGTTGTGACTCACAAACCACCTGGATTTCTGTTTCAGTGCCTCTGAGGGGGTGCCATTGCCCTATATCTTCCTCCATCATCCATATAAACTCTTTAGAAATACATAACTACCCTAGGATTGTCCCTGACAACCAGGAATACTAGCTCATATGAAATTATAGCTTCAGTTTATCCATTTGAAAAATGTGACTAATAGTATTGTCTTCCTTCATTAACCTATTTGAGATTTATGGGAATGAAATATACTACATAAAAGAAAAGTTGTGGATGCCCATTCCTAGAAGTGTTCAAGGCCAGGCTGGATGGAGCTTTGAGCAACCCGATCTATTGGAAGGTGCCCCTGCTCATGGTAGGGGGGTTGGAATGAGATGATCTTTAAGGTGCCTTCCAACCTATGATTCTATAAGAGCTCATAGCTTTCCTTTGTGTGTGTGTTAACCATGCTTCCCTTCTCCCTATACAACTGTTTGCTCTTTGTATGCTCACTGGAGTGAATCCCTCTCTTGCAATTATAAGTTTGAATCAGGTCAGACACCTTCAAACCCTTGGTCTAGCTATGCTATTTAATCTTGAAGTGGAGCTGAGCATGGATCTGAACAAATTATTTACTTCTCTTCTTGGAAAATTTTTTATGTGTGTATTTTTTGGGTACAAATAGCTCGAGTTTTACACAGTTAATCTTGCAGCAATGCTGTAAAATAGTCACAGGAACTGGCATGACATTTCAGGAAATTTTTCATATTTAATGGCACACTATACAAGAGAGTAAATAACCAGGCCCTGTTCCAGTCCACTTTACAACCCACTCAGGTTATAAGAGGTTGGCTCACATGACAACTTGCTTTGGGCTGAATTACCCACAAAGCCTGAACACACAATCTCTGCAACTGCAGTGATAATTTTCTATGACTGCAGCTAAACCCACTAGGTTCGTTGCCTCAGAGGCAGTAAGAGCCTTATCAACCTCTTCTGCACTTCAGCCAACAGGAAGGAAGAAAAAAACATCAGGGAGAGTGTTGTGTCAAGTGTAACCCACGGCTGAAAAAGCCCTTGGATCTGTTTTGTCAAATGCATAAGCCTCACCTGTCCGTTTCACTTCACAGTACACATCAAAAATCAGAGATCCTCTTTAACATGTGCTACTTAATGCAGCACCCAATTCCTTGAAAATTAATTCACTTGAGTCTACAACTCATGCAAACCTGTGTGATTTATCTCTTTAAAATAAGACAAAACAGTGCTTTTCATTCCAAAGACAGTGAGAGACAGAAGAGGGACTAATGTATCCTGTGATAAGGGTGTTGTGGCAGTTGAATATTAAAACAGTCATATAAAACCTGGGTGATATGCTAACAGCTAAGCAGAGGTGGGATAAGCTCTGCAGGAATGGAAAAAAACCACAGTTATTTACAAATATATTCTTTGCAAAGGTCACAAAACGTTCCAGATTAAAATGTTCACCATTAAAAGTAGTCTCAACTAGGATGAGTGAGTCAAAACTCTGTGGGGAAATTGTTATCCAAAGTTTGGCTGAATTTTTTTTTCAGCCAAAATCTGCCTGCCAGGCTTTCTCTCTGAGTAGCAGGAACCATTAGGATCTGAGAGGGCTCAGCTCCTCATGTCCAGGCTCAGTACACCTGTACAACGGGGTTCTGGCTGGTCGGACTTGGACTTGGCTGAGTTGCACCTTTCAGTAAAAACTCTTTTCAGGCATCAGTGATGGTGCCAGGACTCTACTGGTTTCTCTGACTTGATTCAGTCTGAACTTAACACTTAAGTGTTGTGGCATACAATGAGAGAAGGTTGCTTAGCATTTACCTGAAAAGGATTTCTTGAGCTTTCTTTTGCAGCGACTCAGATAGTCATCTGCAGATACTCATATTTTATAAGCTGGGCATGGGAGGCTGAAGTTGCTCTCAGTAACTATTCCCTCGGGTGAGGAGTGATTTTGAAAGGAACTCTCATGGAAGAAACCAAAGTCCTTTGTAGTCACTGTCTTTGCATGATAAAATACAACCAACAAGTGGTGTTAAAACAACATTACACCAAACTTAATGACTTTGCCTTGTTCATCTCTTTAGCGGCTAATGAAACATTACGAATGCAAAGCAAATACTGCATTCAGGCTAGTTCAGGATCCACACGACATCTGAATGTGCTGCATGAATTATTCACACTGTTTTTTCTTCACTGGTGCCATCCTTCCCCCATCACAGACTAAAGCTCCTTTTCTGGCCTCTAGCAGACTCCTCTAAAGCTGTTCCTGTTCCACTGAGGAAAGTTTCATTTCTAGTGCATCAAAAACATATGAGCCAGGTCACCCAGTAAATGAGAAGTGATAAAATATTAATATGCTCAAGGAAGAAGGGAGAGAGGGGAGGAGCTGACAAGCTTCCTCCCCATGTTGAGTGAAGGTCTTCTTTCTCATTTTTTATTTTTTCAATGAAGTATTCCAAGAGTATTGCGCTTTTCTGTGCCACTGGTCCTTCTTCCCCTTCAGCTTATAAATAAGCTAGCTGGATAGACAGTGTTGAGCTGCTCTTGAGGCAGAAAATGCCTGTCTGGCACAACCCAAATTTCCTCAAAATCAAGGTATGCTTAGTTACGGCATTAGTATTCAGAACCAACCCCACTTTGAATCAGTATGGCCTACCTTTCCCACCCCTTTCTCCAATCTCAGTTGCCAAAAGCAATGTGATAATTGCTGTTTGACCTCTGTGACCTTTTTGCAGCCAGAAAAGTAAGGATACTCAATTTTGACCTCAAAACCTATATAATCTGTTTTTCAGCATTGACCCACTGTTTGTCTGTTAGCAGGAGGCCAATATTTACAGTGATTTGGTAGGCACATAGAAAGTAGATTGATAGAGTCAATCAGCATGCCAAATACTTTGCTCTTTGCCCTCATGAAAGGCTGGTGAATCTGCTTTTTTGTTTGCCCCCCCCCCCAGTTTGCTCCTGTATGATTGCCTCATCTAGAGGAAAGCTGATGAATTTGTCAGCATCTCATTTTAATCTCTATGACTCCAATGACGCTAGTCTTTTAATTTCTCATTTTGAAGATTTCCAGAGTTTTCAGAGTCACACAAGTCTTACAGACCAAGGTATATAATATGTCATGGCATTGATGCCCATCAGAGAAAATCTAGAGATAGAAAGCAAGCTAACACATTGATTGAAAAGTCCTTGGGCCTTTCAATATGGGAAGAAATAAGAAGTATGAGTGTAATTGGGGTATGGAGTATTTGGGGTCCTACTCTCTCACTAGCAATAACCCAGAAGGGTACAATTGGCTCTCCACTGAGAGAGCCCGAAAAAATGCTATGCCTCTCTCTGGACTCCTGAAGCAAAAAGATGCATGCGAGTTGGTTATAGGAATGGGAGGTAAAGGTTAACTGATGGGAAGTCATCAGAGTTTATTGGTTTTGCCTGTGTGTGGAAGTATATACTACCCTGAAGTGAGCTTTTCTGCAAACTCCAACAGTTGTGCTCCCTTAACTCTTCATACTTTGCCATCTTAACTGATTGCTAGTTGTGTGCTAAGCCCCTATGCTGACCATGTCAGTCATCGCAGGTGAGCCATGGTAACTCATCCTTGCACTGTCCTTCCTCCTCTTAAGGTCCCTCTCAAGGCATTGCAACATGCTGCACAGGGAAGTTGTGGAATCACCATTCCTGCCTTATTGTTACTCCATGCAGGCAGCATAAAGAAAGCGACGTGTTTATTAGCTCACATTCAGCTGTGCTTGCTTGATTGATAGCTATACAATAGTGAAACAGCTTTTTGCAACTGTTTCATTTTCAATGAAGGATGCTGTTTTGTCGTAGGCTTGTATGTGGCTGAAGAGCCCAGGGTTACACACTAGCTGTTACTGCTTGGATTAATGAACAGCACGTTCTGTTCACACAAACTGACACTGAGTTAAGTGACCACATAGAAAAAGGATCTTCATTAATAATTGGCCAAGGACTGAAGGCAAGGAAGTCAAAACTGCAAGCACCCAGGGTCTTTCTTAGAAGGCATTTTATTTCTAGACAGGAAATCTTCTACTCCTTTGAGAATTATGACCGTAATATTTGCTCTTCTCAACCATTTTAATGAAGACACATAATAGTGGTAGTGCTTTAATTATTTTACGAGTGCTTAAGAAATTGAGCAGGGTTTCATGTGGAAGTAGGTTAATTTCCCAGATCCATCACAGACATTTTTTATAATAGAGCCCAATATAATCATCTTTGAAGTCAAGAGACATTTTCCATCAAACTCACTATTATCTAGACTAGACCTAACATCTTCAAATTCGACCCTTAATTCTCTTTCTTCACTTATCCTGGTGGTGAGGGAGGCAGAAATGGAAAAAAAGAGCCAACAAAACTTATTTGAGTGTGTGTGATCAACATAAATGAACAAAAGCTGTGTAGCCTTCCAATACTCAGTAAGTATTTGGATGGACAGCACATAAAATCTTTTTAAAATTAGTCAGAATGAACTTTCTCTTTGCTTTGCAGTGAGATTAATACGCAGAAATTCAGAAAGAATAGGGAATATGATTTCCTGAGATGATTTTTCACAGAACTGTTAAATTTGAAATCAAGCAATCTTATGAGCAATGCTACAGAGTAGAGTAAGGCCAGATTCTCGGACACTGTGAAGAAATGACAATTGAAGGCAGTAGAAATCAATTAATAAAATGCCCATTGGAACCTGATGCAAAAATGCCTCACCTCTGAAAAGTCAGTGCTATCAGCAAGAGAATGCCAGTCAAGCTGGTAGAGTACATTTTCCTCTATTGTAAACTGAATATCCTGTATGTTTTCTATATGTTTTTAAATACAAATATTTAAGGCTCCAAAAGAGGCCCCTTTTACATCCCACATTGCTGTTTTCTCCTAATATCTCTTTGCATATATTCCTACAGGGAATGGGAAACAGGGAGTCTGTGTCCAGAATTAGTAATAGTAGACCTCTGCGGTGTCTAGGTCAAATGCATGGCTAAAAAGCTTGGAGTACACACAAGTGTGGCTGGTGCCAGAACAGATCTCCGATGGTGCCAATGGTTTGCCATCACTGGGACAAGGGGGTAGATCCTTTATAGATGGCAGCACATTGTGTATTGGTGGAGGCTTTGAGACACAAGCAAGGATGGCTTGAAGAGGGTGGTCTTGCAGCTTGTTAAAGCCAATGCTCAAGGGGACAACTAAATCTAAGCTTTTTGCTTGAGAACAGAACCTAGATTTTCAGGAACGAAGGAAAAAAGGACAAACTGAAAGAATTGAGGGAAATTTCCATCTTGTAGAGGCCAGAAAGACGTCAGTGCCACAAGCCTAGCTGTCATTTTTCCCCAAATGTGGGATTAGTTTTTATTAGATTCTATATTTCAATAATGCATCCATTTGTTTCCCATTCATTGTTTCTAATCCTTGAGAGTGAAATTAAGTTGGAATATCCCTGAACTCTTTTAGCTTTGAATTTAGAAGCTGAAGGTTCACAAGGTTTATTCCACATTATAGGAGAAAGGACTTGGATAAACATGTTGTGGTGATTCACAAACACTAGGTTCTTTTGCTTATAAGACAGATTTCTAGTTTGCATTTCTGCTGTCCACTTGTATACTCCTGATCCAAATACTAGTTTGGAAGCTTGTGAAAGGTAACTTAAATACTTTCATTATTCATCACAAAAAAAAAAAAATTTAGGACTATTTTTGTAAGTTTATCCCATTCAGTTACCTTTAAATATATATTAATAGATTTTTAGCATCACTGTAATTGATTAAAGTTTAATTATTTGAGACATATTTAAAATATGAGAAAATTATGAATGGCAAGGCATTTTATCCAGAAAGCAATTGTTCCATTAAGTCTTCCTCTTCAGTGAAGTATTAGGGTCCTAAAGCATCAGTCCTGTGAAATTCTAACCATTGGTTCTCATCTGAGAAAAACACTTGAGCTTGTGGTTACAGATGTCCTAAAATGTGACTGAGCTGAAAGCAGAATATTCAGCAACTAAACGGTACCATCTTATTTAATGACTGTTACTGATGCAAGAAGAAAACGTCAAATTCATTCTAAAGCATTACCTAAAAAGAAGTAGAAATAATTAATTCCTTTAACACAATCGATAATAGCGTTAATCCCAGAGAGGAAATGCTTGCTGGAGCAAAGCTGCATTGCGTAAGTCCACTCTAGTTTACAAATAAATGTTCACTTTTGTTCTTATTTAATTATCTATTGGGTTAATCCTCAAAGCAAATTTGAGGCATTTCAGAGACTTGAGAAAACCTGGGAGGAGCCATCAGGGTTTTGGTGGAGGTCAGGTGTGAAAGAGAAAGGGAGGCCGGGAAGGTGTCTATTTGTCCTGGGAGAGATTATTGCCTCTTTCTCTCTCCCTCTTTCTTTGACTGAAGTGGCTGGATCTGCCAGCACAGGCGACACTGTTGCCTCATTTGCCTTCTGGCTTGAGTTAGTTTTGGTAGCTCATCACTTTTGCAATGTGATCTACAGAACGCTTTTCTCACACATGTGATTTGCACAAATTATGACTAAGGCAGTACATTGCACTGGACTGGCAAGAGATAACAAATGACACAAAGACAGGCAATCAGCTTGATTTTGTACTTGACTGCACCAATAGAGTGATAAGTTTGCTATGAGGCATGCTTCTGCTGATACTGAATTTCAGTGGCAGAACTCATGCTCTGGGATGGGAGAATTAGTAGCTTTATGATGAGGACAAAGGCAGTAGCTAAAATCAGAGATTTCTTTTCACTTGTCCTATCCTGCAGAAATTTATTGCTTGATTTTTAATGCTTTATTGTCTCTAAATCACAAAAGAGATAAGTACTGCCTTTGCTAATCTGAAAATCTAGAAATCTGTGTTTACTGGCATAGACCAATAAATATATATGTGACACAAACTGGCCGAGCTCTTTAAATTGGGTGTGTTAAAATAAGACTCTTTCAAGTCACCTGTCTGGGTTTTGTTGACATTTGGCAAACTCAGGGTTCAAAATCGGTTGTTTTACTCAGAGAATATTTTGTTAGATAGTGGCATGATTTATTTTCTTAACCTTACGTGTCTCTGCTGCAGTGGCACAGACTATTAGCTTTAATCTTGGAAGTAAAAGAACATTCCTATTATGCTTATTTCTCCCTACATCCAAACAAACAAAAGTGTCTCCATAGAGGAGAAGAAAAATCTATTCTTTTCATTTAGAGGAATCTCAATTTCCTCTCTTTTAGCAGCTCAAATATTAGTGAGGGTTAATGGAAATAAAACAAATGAAGCTCAGTATATTTTCATAAACTCTGTTCACATTACTCAGTCTTAATCTTTCTGTGGAAGTCAGCAATCAGCTTAAAACTCCCCATAACAAAGGTTCATAAGAAAAAGATTTTTAAAAATTGATAATTTTGGTTATTTATTTACCCAATATTTCATAAATGGGAAATGAAAGGAGGAGAGACAACATCATTCTCTTACTCAACTTGTTAGTCATTCACCATGAGCAAGAGCACGTTGATTCAGTATTTCATGGGGACAGGACAGCCTCACTAGTGAGAGAAGTGCATCAAAACCTACGTGCTACCAACACTGTTTTTCAGCTGTTCTGAGTCAAGCAAACTCCTGGAAATACAGAGAGGTTCTCAAAAATAACTGCAGCAACTGTGAAAAATGTCTTAAAAAGATATTCAAAAATAATCCTCCCTTTGATGTGAGGGAAAATCTGTGTCTCTTCCCCTCTCTCCCCAGTTTTTACTCCTGTTCCTGTCATACGCTTTAACCATGGGAGGGAAAAGAACACCTCCTCACATGATGAAATTAATGCAAGATTGGGCCTTGATTCTGAATATCTTAGATTGCACACAGTGCAAATTATCCAAAATGAGAGGTATGCAAAACTCGCACAGCTTCCCTCCCCCATCAGCAGCTGACATCAGATATCACTTCTGTGGGTAATTAGCACTCATCAGGGATAGATCAAAGTAGGAAGCCAGACCAGGGATATGTAAACTGCCTAGATGTGGAGAATAGTAAAAAGTCCTATTAGTTGGAGAGAAAACTATGATGGGAAGCTGGCAGGCTGGCGAGCAGGGATGCAGATAAGGGAACATGCAGCCTTCCACCATCAAGTCTCTGCTGGAGGATGAAACCAGATCAGCAATGCCGTAAAATCACATATGTCTGACAGCCGTAATTCACATCAATCAAAGGGCCCAGGTCTCAAAGAACAATTGGCAAACCCTACATAAGGTGCTGTCTCCACAACTGCTATTCTCTACATTCAAGTCATATGGATAAAGGTGTGGAGGTCTCAATGAGTGTGGGAATGTAATACCACCTCCTAAAGGTGAATATTAGATACAGGCAGCAGGATTGAGAGAGACGTGTTCTGTGTGCAGGTGTGGTGAAATTTCACACTACTGATGGGAAAGCTGTGGCTTTCTGCATGTTCTGTCTTCCTAAATCTTACATGTAATAACAAACTTGTATTTATCCGTGTGAAAAATGTGAATGAAAAGTTTATACCCCTGCTATTGCACTAATGAATTTTGACATGAATTTAAAACATTCAATATATTCGTAATTATCCAAGGTAGAGTTAGTTAGCAGATTCTTACATTAAGAAACCAGAAGGTATGGGGTGATCATCCAGCCTATCTTCAATATAGGACAGTGTAAAAAGTCTGAATTAATTTGTTTGAACTAGAACACCCTCATCAATACATTTCAAGCTCCTTTGTAGTTAACTTACAACACACATCCCCCTATTTTTCATGCAATGGGAGTGTTCTGCTATCATAGCAATTACTAAATTGATGTCAGATGAACAAACCTATAAAGAGACTTGATATCACTCTCATTCATTCAAATAAGCTGAATAAAAAAAACATACTACAGGACCTGCAGTTTCTTGTCAAGCTCCTGTTGCATGATTGGGGGAGTAAATTGGAAAGCTAAGCCAGAATTTACTCAATCACAGAATGGTTGGGGTTGGAAGGGACCTCTGAAGATCATCTAGTTCAATACCACTGCTAAAGCAGGTTCCCCCAGAGCAAGTTACACAGGATCACATCCAGGAGGGTTTTTGGATATCTTCAGAGGAAGAGGTGTTGCAACCTCTCTGGGCAGCCTGTTCTAGTAAGGAAGGTTTTTTTCATATTCATTTATTCATTTACCCCTGAAACTATTACTTTGCATTTACCACAGAAAACCTGATCACCCCAGCGTATTTGATGATAAAGAATTTGTTTGCGAGAACCAGACAGTTTAAGACTTTTATCCAAAATGGAAGGTATAGTTAAATAACCTTTCTTGGACTTTTTTTTCCCTTTCTCTCTCCAAAGAGCACAATTCTGCATTTATAATAGAGGATACTTGCTTATCTATTTCTGGAACAGCCTGACTGCCCTGACAAAGTCCCATTTGACCTCTTTCCTGGCTCTCTTTCCAAAAGTAAATATTCCATAATATTTGACACTGTTTACAAAAACATTACTGAGGTACGTTAGATTAAATTATTCCTAGATGGAAGCTTCTACAGTTCCTTTTATAGAAACCCGAATTTTACTTCATGTAAATAGGTATGCAATAAAGTCTTAAAGTAACTAGAGAAGAAAAGAAAAAAATTAGTTGTATAAAGTGAAGTCCTGAAAATGAGCTGAAGAACTACTACCTTTTAGCTATCAATTGAATTCTCAGTGATGGCTGAGGCAGAGATAGGAATTAATTAAAACACCCAATTGATAGATATCTACAGTAGCATGAAGGTCCAGCGGTATCTGAGAGACCTTCCTGGTTCTATGGAAATAAAAAAAAACCAAACAGTATTTCAGCAATATCCTTTTCTGCAAGCTATTTCTTTTCCTAAAATAACTGCAGTGATTCACAAAGACACATTTACCACAAAGCTCTTCATAAGTTATCCTTATGATGACAAATCAAGTGACCCTATGGTTTCACTAATTGAAAGGAGGTTTAAGCAGATTCCCTTTGTAAAGTAGTGAACAGGAAAGAGAATTTTCTCTGTCCTTCCAATTCTTCATCTTCATTTGCCTGTATGATCTGAGATTTCCCTGAAACTTGTCCTCTCATGTATCTAGGGAATTCAAGATGGTTTGATCTTCAGTTATTGCTTGAATCTTAAATTATTCTTAATACAGCACTGTATCAAACAATCTCAATATGGTTTGCACTGCACAAATGAAGGGTGCTGTCAGAATACACTCTCCTGTATTAGGTACCCTCATGGCACTCTGTTGTCTTGCATGTCTGATCCTTATGAGGCAAGAAAGCTTAACAGCTGTTAAACTTCAAGGAGAAATTGTTTGGACAGAGGTAGGCAGAAAAAGACAAAAAAACCCAAACAAACAGAAAAATTAGGGGAAGAAAGAAAACAAGGAAGCTTTTGTAACTGACTGATACAAGGAGAGAAATAAGCACAGGTTTTTTGTTTAAAAGCAAGCCCAGATGTTGAAGCTTATAGATGCAATGATGAATGAATACAGCAAATGCTGTCTATGTGAGCATAGTCTATATGTTCACTTTTTCTTTTCCTATCTTTTCAGCACAGGCACAGCACATCTGTGTGTTTTAAATTGGTCAGAGCTCCATTGTACCTAATACATGTTAAATAAATATGTCATAGGAGACAGGCAGCCAACCTCTGGCATCAACTTTCTCCCAAAGATGACTTCATTGAAAGTGATAAAAAATATCCTTTGAAACTGCACTTGTACTGAAATTTGACTTTAAATACCATAGACATTTTCATAAAAAATAAATAAAATCTCTGCTTGATGGAAGTTTTTTGTTTGTTTGTTTTAATTTCAAATGTTACCTGGTTTGTTCTTGTTTTTAATCAAAAGTTGGGGGGGGGGGAATACAAAGAAATATGCAAAACTACCACAGAAACTACGATCATAGAATATTTTCAAGGAAAAAAAAAATTGTTCAACCAGTTGCACGAATCACCAGATCGTTTAAAATCAAAACACCACTGACTACAACCAAGCTTTCCACGACATCTAGGAGTCTAGACAAAAAGCTGCAGATAACACTGCTTTCCTTTGTATTTGCCTAATACAAACACAGTATCTTTGCAAACAGATGTGTCCACACCCAAGTTTATGAGCACTTATCTTACATAGCATCTGTATACAAAGATCAAAACCTGGTGGTTTTGAATCACAAATTCTGAAACAATTGCAGCATAACAATTGGTTCATTAAAAGAACTTAATAGCCCGACTGATGATAAGTTATGGCTTTATTTTTGCATCTACCTAGAATTGTTAAAAATCTAATCTCCTGCTAACTCTAAGAAACCCTTCCATAGGATTTCAGTCCAAAACTCATCAGTTAAGTGCAGTTGTTTGACCTAGGTAGAAGGTTTCTCCAGGAAAGCACTTCTCTGGTCAATGGAAAACAGTTTTCTAACTTCCAACATACATTCATGGACAGCTTATTCCCACTCATCACTTCCCACGTGCTCATCTTGCGTTAGAGTTTCTCTAAGATTTACTATCTCTTTTCCTTGGTATTCTCTTTGATCTGTAATGCACTTACTGGCAGGAACCCCTTAACTTTCCCCCACCTCCACTTTGTTCAACCAAACAAGCCAAACTTTTGTAGATCCCCAAGACAGATTCTCCATTTTCCTAATCTTTCTAGAATCACCTGTCTTTGCCTGTTTTAGGCTGGATGTGTATTTCCGAACCCATATGACTGAGTCTCATGCTACCTTGCATTTGAAGTTTTAGTGTCAGTTTAACAAAGCAAAGTTAAGAGAGAAGCTTTGTCTTATTACGTTGGTGGTTTGCAAGGTATCTGATCACGCTATTTCTCTATTCATCCTCCTTGGGGAAATTTCTGTAATAGAAAACACAACTTACAGCATCTCTGGTTTTCTTTGCAAACAAGACCAGGTCATTTAAATAAACAAAAACAGACAAAACCCCACCCCAGCAACTCAACAATCACCACAAACTTGTCTTTTTGTTTGTTTGTTTGGCATAGCCAACTCATCTCAGTAGCAAAGGAAAGTGGAGAGTGTTGTTGACGCCATGTTATGTAAATATACATGTATGTTTATAATCAAATGGCTCTGTTTCCTAATAACACTAATTTATTATACTCCACAGTCAACAAGGCAAATTGAAGAGTTTTAGGTGAATGCCTGATGTGCACTGGCTTTCACTGGGTGCCCCACCTGCTTTATTGAAAATCAATGACAACATCACAACAAGCAAAAAAAAAATAATTCACTGACCTGATCGCACTTCAAATGTGGTTATTTCATTTAACCTATTTCAAAAGGCTGGTGCTGAGCCTGAGTATTGTAGCAGGCTAAATACCAATCATTCATGATTGTATTGTTCTCTATCTCTGGGGATGGATGTGAAGATTTTTATTGAAGTTCTAGGCAGTCATGAAGAATTGTACTCTGACATCTAGTGCAGGCATTTACCTGATTTCTCATCTATCAGGAAAAACAAAACTGCTCTCTGCTGTCCACTGGTATATATAAGCAAGGCATGGGCTGGTGAGGAACATAACAACGGTGGGTAGTGCTGACATAACTCTCAATCTTGTGAAACTCCATTTTTTACCCTCTTTCCTTAAAAAAAGAAACTGCCTAAGGCTAACCATGGTGAAGACAAGCCTCTCAGTTGAACTGAAGATGAAAGGTGTAATGCTTTTTGTGTGCCTGCAGAGAGCTGGACAATAACTCTTGAGTGAACTGTACCATTTGTTTCAATGAGGAGTTAACTCAGACACCCAGGGATAACAATTTATTTTGACAACCTCATTTTTCTCTCAGATCGTAGACTCTCATGCAGATTCTCTCATCTTACTCTTCAGCTCTCTGCTATCTGAGTGCCTTCCTACCCAGCAAGTAATGCCTGATGGCACAGTCCAGTCACTCTCTGTTCCCCTCTCCTGGGGTGAGGAGCATTTCCACACTACCATGCCAGCTTCTAAAGCACTGAATATGTTCTTACATCACCCCCACCATCATGTCAAATTTACAGAACCATTTGAGAAATCAGGGTGTGCTAAGCCTGTGTATGCTTTTGAGCCAGATACAATATCACAGCAAGGAAACAATGGCTGTGGAACCCACCTCACACATGCAAAGAACTTCACGAAGGCTCCTGACCCCTCCACGATAAACAATTGAGTTAAAAGCCTTTTCAACAAAGCCTTGTTGAACTCTGAGTACTGTGATGGACACACAGATATTCCTGGGGACTCAGAAGCCTGTCCTGAACATCTTGCAGTCACTATGAGACAACTTCCTCACCAGTTTCTCAGCCGTGGCTGACTGCACAAATGATTTCACTGCAAAGTCAAACAGCACAGTTAAGCCTAAGGATGCTTTAGACTAGGCCGAGTAACCTAGCACAAGGCAGAAAAGGTCTGAGACTGAATTAACACATCTTTGGTCTGGAATGCCAACTAGAAGACAAGTGGATAGTTTCGGCTTGTTGGGTTTGGGAGTTTTTTGTGCTTGTTTTTGTTTGTTTGTTTTTTCCAGGCACCTGCAGGTCTTACTGACTAGCCAAATTGTGCCTTGGAGAACAGTAAAACAAGTCAAAATAAACTGATTTCACTAGGGTTTAAATCAACTGTATTTTGTCCTGGAAAGTGCACACACTCTTCTCTCTCCAGATATGCAAATGCCTATTTGCTGAGCACTGGACATTATGGAAAGACAGTATGAAGCTCTAACTGTGCTGTATCTAGAGATTTGTAACAGGTTTGAAAACAGTTCAAACATGGCCACAAGTCGGGTGATTACACTTGTATGGGCTCAGGATGGTGCCAACATGATTTGGTAGATGTATTTTGTCTTTATAGACAGGCTGCATCCACGCAGTCTACTTTGGGAAGGAGATATCACTCACTAAGGAAATAGAAGAGATTGTTTAAATAAACCTCACCATGGAATACCTTTAAGCTACAGACAAAGTCCTAGGCGTGACAACCAAGCCCAGAGAGATTAGTATGAACATTGTTCTTCTCACTGGTGGGGAACCAAGGAGAAGTCAAGAAGCCAGGACAGCTCTCCTTTATAACTCTGCATGATATACCCTGAAGAGTTTTGGGAAGTAATGGCTGCTAACAGGTGAAGTGCCCCTAATGCCTCTCCCACAGATTGTTCCCTAGTAGCCTGTGCAGAGCTCTACCTCTTTCTTGTCCTTATGACAACACTATTTCTTTTCAGTGGTAAAAACAGGAATATGTATTTTTAATACAATTTTTTTTTCTCCTTGGCAACTACAGATTGAGAAACGTAGAGAAGAGAATAAGGTCTTACCCCTGTAAGGTCTTTGAAGACAATGGCTTTTAAAATGACCACACTCCACTCACTAATTGTCGTGTTTTCTCAAGGTCCAGCAAAGGGCTTGAATCAGTAAGTTGCACCCAACAATCTAGACAGGTTAACTAGGCTTAGAATTCTTGTCAAAGTACATGACATTAATTGACATTATGAAAGCAAAATAATAGAACTACCTCATAAAAACTGCATTAGAAAGGAGATAGAATAACACAGGTCACGTTAACTCACTGCCAAAGGGAAAGGAGGGGGTAGCATTTTTTTCTGATGAGAATTAAGAAACTGTGTAGTTCAGAGGCTATAAAGAGACCTGAAATATCTCAGATCAGAGGCCTGGGGTGGTCCCACGTAGGCAGACTGGTGGACTCAGGTGAAGTTACACCGAGAAATGGTGGTATGTTCCTTGATGTTAGATTCAGATGGGCTAAATCCAGTTGCAGCACTTGGGTTTGGATGTTTACTTTGCTTTTAGAAAGAAGAAAGAAGGGAGGAAAGAAAGACAGAAAGGAAAATATATGAAAGTAAGGAAGAAAGAACTAAAAGAAACAAGAAAAGTGGAAAACACATTCATCCTAGGAAGGTTATGCCTGCCTTTCTTTTTTCCTGTGTCACTAGTGGATGATCATGAACCAGCTGGAAGAAAGAAAACAAGGAAGAAAGGAGAAAGAGGGAGAAACTGCACCTTGAAGTTATATAGGATTGCTGCTGTTGTGTGTACTAGTGTCAATGCCACTGATAGATCGGAGTGAAGTACTCAGGTTAAGGAAAAGCAGCAGTATCAAAACGTGCTCTTGGCCACAACCAGACTTCAATCTTGACTCTGCTGGAGTGACCTGTTTCCTGATCTACTGCTATGACCTCACTGCTGATTTAGGTCTTCTTGCCTGAGACAGTGCAAGGAGTCAAAAATTTTTTCAATTCTATATTGCTGCCATCAATAGCTACTCTTTGAATGTGCTCTGCAAGCCTGTGAAAAAAAAAGAACCCCCAGGACTCTTGACCCTTGTATTATTTTCTGTTCTATCTTTTTGTGCCATGTAGGAACCATAAAAGAATAAAAACTCAGCAAACTCTCCTACCAGTTCATGATGCACTCTAAATACACTTTTACAGCAAGTTTATTGTTAATGAGCACCAATTACACCTGAAAATCATCATAAAAGGCATGAAAAGGCTGATATTGTATATTTGATATCCTCTGTAGGCTATCTCCAAGATGGAAGTGCAGTTTTGAGAAACATACACAAATTCCCTCTGTGAGGTAATAATTTCTGAGTGCATGCTGATTTTATGGTTTGGGTATGCATGACTTTTACAGGCCACATTACTACTCATCTTTGAGAGATGGAATTTACACCCTTCTGTAACAAAACAAATAAACTAACCAAAAAAATCTCTTTATTGGGAAGATATCCTCAAAACTGTTACTGTAAAGTCAGCTTTGAGTGTAGAATACTGTTATTAAACCAATAAGAGCTAATCAGCCCTTTTTCTTTACTGATTGGTTGTGCAGACTAAGATTTCTTTCAGAAAACAAAGTGGCATGAAGTGAATCAGCAAGGTTGGGAAATAGTTGATAGTTCTATGAAATCATATTAATAATAAAAATAACAGCAACAATAATAATAGCAACCATGACTTCTAGGTGGTAATTTATATCCCAGTGAATTTGATAGGACTTTCTAAGGTTGTAGGAATCTGCTGAGCTACCAGTGTTTATGGAACAATCCAAAAATATGTTGCAAATTCCACAAACATGGTATCTCCTGTCCAAGCCTTTACAGACATTTTTAAGGACTATTTTATTATTTAATTATGAGTCATAGCTATCATCATAGGCAAAAAAAGTATTTAAACAACAGATAACACTCTTATTTCTGCCTCTATGTACTTTGGTCTCCGCTGTAGATAGATATGGACTTCCATGTGACTACTGCCAACTTTATGCCCATGGGTTTCCTTCAGGAAAACGTCAACATTTGTTATTCATCCATGCACTCTTACAGCAGTTGAGCACATTATATGTGTTTAATATTAATTTATCATTACAATTCTCACTCAAGCCAAAATTTTGATTTTATCTTACAAATGGCAGATGAAGACCAAAAGCAGCTGAGCATTAACAACTAGGCAGATGTCATGCAATATAGTACATGTACTGAGAAAATATTTTACTTCCCCTTGGTGTTCAAGTGTTTGAGGGATCATGATTTGTTCCCTTTAAATCTATCAGATGTTATATCTATTGACTTATATATCACCAGTGCTTACAAACTTTAAATTGGTTTCCTGGGAATCAGCAGAGAAACCAGCTTTCCATCACTCAGACTCATCTCCATTTTATTGTGTGTTTCTCCAGATAAGCTCAGTCCTCAGGTAAAGCACACAAGACCAACTTGTTTATTCCAAAATAACCAGTTGCAAAACAGTGGATGGGAGGGGGACTGGACAAGTTCACAGAAAAAGAAATCCATAGAGGATTATAGAAAAATCACATCTGACTGAGGAAGGCTCAGAGCTGAAAATACAGAATTTCTCTCAAATATTCTTCCTGTTTCTAGCATATCTTTTGTAATCTTTATACTTCCCCTAGCCTTACTATTCCCTCAGCAGCTGGGTTTGGGTGTTACTGAAGATACTCTACGTGGATATTTGTTCTCACAGCTGCACAGTTCTCACTACTCATGGCTGTGTAGCCTAATGTATTTTTGGGTTCTTGGGAAACAACCTGAGGTTCACCAGGCTTCTGATCCAGCTTTGCATCTCAAGTTAAAAGAATAGGTAAGGGAATTTCTTGCTTGTGCCCATAGAAAAACTTTTATGATCATAAGAGAGTACAATCATCGTTAAGCAACTGATAAATCCCGCTGAATTGTGGTTGTCCTGCAATGTGGACCATAACGTGATGTTGTATGAGGGGCCTGAAGAAGTTGTGATCACTCTGAGAGACTTTGCTTATGTCATGGAGCCCTTTAGGTTGCTTGATATCAGAAGAGATTTCAGAAGCAATAATTACTTTAAAACAACAATTACTTACTCAAATTTTGTTCAATTCTGTCTTAGAAAGATAAAAAAGGAGGAAAATAAAATGATGGGCCCTTTTTAAAATTTTAAATTATCTTCCCTTGCAGATATGTCCAGCCTAGGGCGTGAAAATAGCTGTGTCCTTTCTAGTATCATCAAGTGGAGTGTGGGATACTGAAAGACAGCTGCCCATTTATCACCCTCCTCTCTTTTAATTAGCAGTGGATAACCCTGTCCCAGCCTACTCTCACACACTGCCCTGCTCTTAACACAGAGCGCAGCTGCCATTTCACACAACATGCTAATATCTGTCTAGTTTTTCTCTAGTTCACTGTCTTTGAACCTTTTATTTATACAAGTGAGATTTTTTCAGAGAAGCTGAAGAACTGCTTTGAGAAATAGTATTTACAGTGAGTTCTACTGGGATTCTCTCATACTGGTCTCTCTTTTCCTCACAAGTAATTTTATTTGCTAATTAATTATCAAGACCTGGACTTGCAAAGAGGATGCATGCTACAGTTAGAAAACACTCAATTTTATAGGTTTTCCTATCTTTTTCCCCTTCCTGTAGTACTGGAAGTATTCCTTTGTGGCTTTTCTATGCAAATGCAACATGGAAATGCTGAAAAACCTAGCCCAAGTCCTTTCCAAAACATCTGTCACTATGATTGGTCTTTATTTTCATGTCTGAAATTTCAGGTCAGCCTGAACTATGGCTTGAATCATTCCTATACCACCACTCTTAGAAGAACTAATTTGTGTTGCTCACAAGTTTTCTCCTCATGGTTGTAATTCCATGAGACTCTCTGAACATGTTTCCTCAGTAACTCATAGAATTAAATTTTAGGCTGTTATGTTAACATGTGTTGTTCCCCTCCTGCTTGTTTCAAAGGAAGACCTCATTCAGGGTGAGAGGAATTACGAGCTGGGTTTCCATGAAAATTCATATAGGGTCCTTGTATCACCCTGAACCTCAGAAAGAAAGTTAAAAAGATGAGGAAAATCTATGCTGGCATATCTACAGCTCAGGAAGCCACAGCTGAGCTATTTCTGAACTGCTAAAACTACTAGAGCTGCAGCAACAAGGTTTAGTACAAGCCACACTCAGCGGGGAATTGATGATGCAACTATCGGCTTGGGCTTAACTTTAAAATACCAGAATTTCCTTTCCTTGCTATATCTGGCAATTATCTGTATAACACTCCTGTGAGGTTGGCAGGTGTTATTCCTTTTGACAACAAACTGTCTGCTGGGACAACCTTTCTGTGGAAAAACTGTGCTTAATTCTGAGTGCCAGAAGGTTGGTCAGACAGTTTAATGTGGATGGTAAAGATGAACCAGTTGGAGTGACTGCAGGAGGAGTGGCTTTCCTTGCCCCCAGCACCTTGTAATTTCTTGTGAGTCATTTGGAAGATATTAAGAGTCACTGAAACCACCACAAAAACAACATTTGTTTCTCCTGTTTGAACTAGCGACATTTAATTACAGAGGAGAAAAGTAAGTGTTTTTGAAATATCTCCAGCTCTGGAAAGCTCTTTTAGTATTCAGAACTAGTTGCCAGATTTGTTAGATAGTATATCAAATAGTCACTTCTCTCCAAAGAGGAAAGCAGTAACCAATAAATCTCTGAACTAACCATTACCAGGCACGGGCACAATGTATTTGGAAAGGGTGCCCTTCAACTGAACACCCAACTGCATGGCAGGCAAAATCCAGCTCTACACTCTGCAAGAGGCTTGCTTTGCATGTTTCTGTTCCTGTGGCTTTCCTGCCTCCATGCCTTCTGTCAGGACAACACAGTTCTCCCCACCGCCCTCAGGAACTCTCATGTTACGTACTGCTGGGTGCCCCTGATGGACGGAGATACATTTGCACTGGCTGGCAATGCTAAGGCCAAAAAGCATCATAAAACTGTGTGGTTTCAAAAACCTGCAGCCCTCTAAGAATCAAGCCTAAGAACTTTTATATTTATTATTATTTGTGATACTCTTTGGAAATATTTTAATTTTATGATTACTTTTATATATAGTCCATAAACTTATAGTGCACAAGCTCAGTGACTTAAGTTTTAGCTTCTTAATTTTTACTTCCATGAGATCCTATTTTGCAAAGTGGATTAGATTGTAATCTGTCTGGATATGTGTCAAATCTAACCCCTCTTCATATATTTCACATCCACTACTCACTGTAATGCCACAACCATAGCAGCGATTGTATTATCAAGATGAGAGGGTTCTGTCTGTCCCATAATGAACATAGACTAGGAAGGTAGCCTAATAATTCAGAATTAATCTTTTAAATCCAATTATATTGCTGATAGCAGGGCTTTTCAGAAACACTGAGATAAGTGGGATTCCTCACATTTAATGTTAACCCTCTCACAGTCTGTTCTGTATGGTTTTGGGAATATGTCATTCTTCAGGATCAGACTCATTTTTTGAATTGTTTAAACACAAGTACCAATATTTTCTTAGGATGCAGAGTTTTCAGTCTGATTAGGATTGGTAAAAAACTGATCTCATGAAAGAAGTTTCCTTGACTTCAGAGAATTACTCTTCATTGAGGCAATAAGCTTTTCTTTTCACACTCACTAAGGGGAAAACCATGCAGTTATCAGATTTCAATCCACTTCATAGTTCTGTAAAAAAATCTTGAAAAGCTTTCTCTTATATAAAACTGCTATGGATATTCTACCAGTTACTGACACGATCTACAAGAAGCAAGTATTCCAGAAATGTTTTCCACAATGTGGCTGGGTTTTTTACCAGTTTAGTCCTTTTCTACTAAGAGCATATGAAAATAGCGCCTAGAAACCATGTGGGGTAAGGGAAGTGGATGCAGGGGTTAATATTCTTTATGGTAACTGATTCAGTGCACAGTATCTATGAAACAGCAGCAGCTTTGTTCCCTGCAGCTGAAATTGGGCAACAAAAACAAAACTAAAATTGATATAGTTCTGATGAGCTGTTGCTGTCCAGATTTCAGTCACCTCTACCTCAACACAGCTGCACTCAGGAGGCTACTTCGGCTGCACTGTAGCTTTAATTAAACTCATCTGCTTCTCTCATTTTGCTTTCAGCAACCAAGTGCTCATATCAGTCAAATCACCACCAACACTGGCCAAAGCCGTCCACATCAATAACATATCCAATAACAGGACTCGCAGATCTCATGGGCAGGGTGCATTTTGGCAAAATCAGCAGCCAGATTCTCAGAAGCTTTTGGTACATCAGATGCCAAGCTGCTGAGAGCCTGAAAGGGAGCAAAGGGCCTGTGGAAGCCTGACTCTAGTTAGGCAGAAAGACTGAGCTGGAGAATAGCCCTTTCAGGCACACTGAAACCTGTCCTGTAGCTGTCAGGTCTGGGCATGTTCAGCAGGTAATCAGTGTGTTCTGGCACTACGGCTGTCACATCAGCACCTCTAGTGAGCTCTGAAGTGACACGCACATAGGTAAGGCAACAGAGGTAGAGATACACCCACAGAAGCTTTTCTTGCCCCTGTCGTGCTTTATCAACACTCTTTCAAGCTTAAGAAAAACTGCCAGTCTTGCAATGCAAACTGTGACACCTCATAGCTTCCTGCTGAGCTGTGCAGCTCACAGCACTAAGTAGTGTTTTTATCACCATTTGGCAGTTGTAAGCTCATGGAGCTAAACACTCCTAACTTGGTTCTCAACTCCAGCTGCCCTCTGCACTTTGAGCAGGCTTTTGTAGGTGTGCCAACACAGTCAGCTTCTGCTGTGGACACAAAAGGACTGGTTTGTTTTTTCAGGAAGAACCTCTTTAATTGTAGGGAAAGACAGAAATTTGCCCTATATATATAAAGATATATATATACACATGTATTTACACACATACTAAAAGGAAATTGTGCCTGGCTTGAGAAAAATTGCTAGTTCTTGCATTTCCTGACTTCTATCATAGTCCCTTACGCTACTTTTTTGGTAATTTACATTCCTGTTTAACTGGGTCTAGGGCAAGATTGCTGAAATGGCAGATAAAAGACACCTGTCTGCCTAAAGCACTGATTTAGGTTTGGCACTATTTAATCATTGCTTTAAAATGTTAACAATTTGCTTTTTCAGAAGCCTATTAAGAATAACTGTTAGACTGAAGGAACACAGAGTAAGTGTACATTGTCTGTGGGACAGACAGAAGTCCTTTTTTGAGAAAATAAGATAAAATAAGGTAATACGAAAGAAAGTGCTACGGATTAGTTATACTGAACAGTCAGAAAACTAATGGCTGACAGAGCCCACCAATTCTTGGCAGGCTGACCATCCAGAGCCAGAGATTCAGACCCAACCCAGGACACAGAGGACAGAGGTACAGGTCTCCTATTTCCTTTCATGAAAGAACAATCAATAGAAATTATCAAATTTCTATCACAATCCTGGAAATAGAGAATTGATAAAGAAAAATGATTGAGTGTCTTATCTAAGGTAGTATCTGTTACAACAAGAGTAGTCAAAACTCATCAACTTCAGTAGATCAGGCCTTCAAGGTTGTTTCCAATGATTGATGCTTATTCACTGTTCTTTCAGATATTTCTAAATAGCACTAGTGCTGATAAATTCCCAGGAAAAAAAGCAGATTGAATGGACAGCGTACCAGATCCTTGTGCATCCTGAGCAGCCTCCCCTTGAAACACATAATTGCCTAAATGTATTTTTGACTTCTCCTCGAAGCTGCACAAGCATTTTTCATTTCATAGGTCATAACTGAGGCCTCCTGAAGACATGCAATATTAGCTTTATAGACTTTTCATTAAAAATTTGTCTCAAATAGAACACATATAGCCAGGACAGCAGCAACAACATTCTCTGCATTGTCCAACGAATATTAACTTCATAATCTAATATATGTCAGTTAGGGGTGATCTGTGTTGTAGACCAATATACACTATAACTAGCACTGCAATGAGATTAGTGCCATATTTTAAAACATAAGTGTCCAAACAGCTCTCATGCAGCCAAGCCTTATAGTATTGCTGAACTGAAATTAATATAAAACCATGATTAAGAGATATTAGAGTCTATGGTTAGATGGTTGTCCTGGCACTTGCAAAAAAGACCACTTACCATCTGCCTTGTTTTGTTTTTCTGTTTGTTATTTCTATTTCTGAAGTACAGAGCAAACATCCAGTCTCTTGGGAGCCAAAGGCAAAACCTTGTGGTTTTTTCTGCTGATAATAAACACTCAATAAAAGAAATTAAGAAAATACATTTGGATGGGTAGATATTCAAAATTCATCTTTCACTATAGTCTTCGGCAAACTTTTAAGCAAACTCCTAGGATGACCTATGATCATTTCTGTACAGAGATTGACAGAAAGATAAGTAAGTAATTTAGTGTTAATTGTATCAAAATTGGCTAATTTCATTTTTTATACAGGACATAAACAGGCATAAAAGCCACATCTGGAAGAGAAAAACCTCAGTATCTCTTCCAGCAATATTAAATGGAAGACAATTGCAACACTGTGTGCCAAAAAAAAGTTCAGATGCCTTTAGACATATATAGATGAAACATCAAAAGTTACATTGGCTCAACAGCTGAAATAGTGTTTTGAATGTGGAAGTTCAAACACAGAAGAAGCCATCAGAAATACTTGAATTTAAAATAGAAATTTAATCTGAATTTTGAAGCATATGTTCGTATGTTCTTATATATGTCCTTCAGATTAATATGCTGATAAAGAAAACCTGCTATGTCTGGATTGTTTGTCTCTGAAATCCTCCTCAGATGACCACATATCTTTAAAGATGACAAGTTTTTGCCATATTAAATCTGTTTGTCTCAATAAAAGAGAAACAGGACAAAAATCGATGGCCCTTGTTTTTTAGACTTCAAAACTTCTGCAGGTTCTTTATGACCTATGATTTACGTCATTACCTGTGGTTCAGGTGAAGGACTGGATAAGAGGGTATGGATTCTTTTTCCCCTTTATAGAAGAAAGGGATTACAAGCTGCAAGGATACTGTTAAGGATTTCACTAGTGTCCATAAACAGATACTTCATTTCCGAGTAATAGGCAAATTCTTTACTGGCAGAGCTGCTTAAAAGCAACGCTTTCACTCAGCCACCTGGTTTCTTTTGTTACTTGCCTGCTGCAGAAGGACAGATTTAGACATCTGCCACTCTGCCTTTACTGGAAGCTAAGCAAAGAAGGTGGTACAAGTTTCAATATCACTGGCTGTTCCTGGTTAACATGTAGAACTGTGAAGCAAGAGGAGCATCAATTATTGTAGCTGATCAGGCCAGCAGTCCACTGGACTCCATTTCTATGCCTTACCATTCTTTATTGCATTGCTTTTGGACAAACCATCACCATCTATTTTCACCTTCGGTGGTCCACTTTACAACAAAAAAATATATTGTATACTTTGACAAGCACTTCAAGTTCTACTGAGTAAAAAAAACCAAAACAAGCTATCAAACAAAACAAACCAAAACACCCAAAGCAACCCTCTCCTTAAGAGGGTTTACTATGATTCATTATCTGACTTCCAAGATGTGAATTACCAGGCACAGAAAATAAATGTTACATAGTACATGAAGTGTTCAGAGACAGAATTTCAGAAAACTTGATTTTCTGACTGAAAACAAACCCAATTTTAATCCCTTATCTTAAGAAATGCATAGGTTTTAAGGGAAAAGGCTCTGCATCTATTAAGAAACCCTTCTAGTATCCATCCCTTAAGAGGAAGTATTTAATTTTGCCTGGCTTCTCTGCTATTTTTCTTCTATTTGTGAACGATGTAACTAGGATAGATGTTATTCCAGAGTCAATTCCAGCCAATAAACTGACAGAGAAGCAAATGAGGGTCTCTACATGACAGTCCCTTCTCCCTGTATAATCACTAAGGAAGTCTATTCATAAATGACCCTTGGTTTCCACTTAAAAGCCTATCAGCTCAGTGGGAAAGGTCTTCTAAAGCCTTCTGACTGAGAGGAAAAGCTCTGCTAGCTCGCCTAAGGGCAATTTCTTCCCTCTGTTTACCTCTTCCTGAGAGGCAGCAGCCCAAATACATTACTGTCTAGAAAGCTCTGCTCATAAAATGAGGTGGGGAGGAAGAAAACAAAAAGAAAAGAGTTTCAAAGCTGAGGCAGAAGAGACAGTCAGGGTATTGCATACTTCGGTGCAAGAAGCACATATGTCAAGGAGGTATTGTAGAACCACATGGAAAGTTGGTGATGGCATAAGAAAGCCAGAATACCAGCTTTGCTGGTAAGTTTCAGTAATTCTTTCAACCTGACATAACCCATTAAAATGAAAATCAGCCCCTACCTGGATCAGACTCACAGTATGGACTAGACTAGCATGCACACTTGATTGCAAAGCATTCTGCATCCAGCACAAAAAAAAAAGTCAGAAAGACTGACCTTTTCCTCTTCTCTGGAAAATGATCCGCCAGAACATCTACAGCCAGCATCTGCAACACCTCCAGAGAGCAGCGATCATTTACAATTCTTAATTGATACACATGACATGGATCCCACCATGAGGTATCAAAAGGTCTCAATGAACAAGTCTCCCTTTTCATTGACAGTAAAAGATGTCAAAATGTTTTTCACGACAGGTCAAGCCCCTGGACAGATTCCTTCCCTGGGCAATTCAGCAGAAATAAAGAAAGTTCTATTTTGTTCTCCTTTTGAGCTACTAGAGCTTATAAAGCTTCAGCAGAGGACTTCCTGCAGCTTGGAAAGCTTACAGTAGCCATTACCATGGTGGTTGTCTCCATCAGCAACCTCCCATGGTAGCACAGGATGTTACCATCAGGCAGGCTTACATTGCTGCTATCATTTGACATTAGCACTGAGCTGCTTATAGACTTTTCACTTTAGAAGAGCCCTCATCCGTAGGATATGGACACAGCAATGTTGAGACAACAGGCTCCACGCTTTGCTCGAGCTCTCATCCTGATGGCACAGGACAAAAGTGTCCCTTCCATGTCTGTGCCCTTCCCCTCCCGCTGCACCCCTTCATAAGTCCATGCAAAGCCTCTCATTTCCCACCACTGCATCCCCTCCTTCTGGCCTTTTAGTGAGGGGGACCACACTTGAGAGCCTGTCTTCTCCATCCCAAGCATCAGGCCCTCCTCCAGGAGCTTTTTACACCTCCACTAGCAGCCCAGCTATCCACAGAAGCAACCAGCTTCAAACCGTAATGAGGCTCTTCCCTCCTTAAGTACCAGACTCAATGGCAGAGCTATATTTGCATTTCTAGGAAGGTGCAGATTTCCTTAGGCATACCCATAGCCTAGTTTCTGCCTTCCTTCTTCATTTTGTTACTCCCCAAAAGGGCTCACCTAAAGATAAATGACTTCACAAAACTACACTCTGGTTGATCAGTGACAAAAAAACCCAAGCAATGAGATGCTCTCTGGACTGCCCTAGTTGTCCTGAAAAATGCACTGATTTGGATTTCTAGGGTTTTCTAGAAAGACAGGCTGGAGCCCAACATTACAATCAGACAAAGCTCAGTGTGGAAACTGAGGCTTGAAAGACAAAGTCTCTCAGCAAAGATTCAAAGCTTGGAACAATTCAGATAACTTGTAGTAATTGCAAGTGGCTCATGCAGAGCCATGAGAAGAGTCCTCCCTTGAATCAACTTGTGCTTAAGTTGCACTTCCTCCAAGAAGATATTTGACTCAGGATTTTTTTGTGGGGTTTTTTTTTTTGTAATAACCAAGAAAGGAGTTAGAGCTTTTAATCACTGTAAGAATCCCATTTAATCAGACTGACTTTGTTTCTTCAGCACTGATGAAATAACCTAATCACA
Organism: Cephalopterus ornatus; assembly: GCA_013396775.1. Classification (NCBI taxonomy): domain Eukaryota; kingdom Metazoa; phylum Chordata; class Aves; order Passeriformes; family Cotingidae; genus Cephalopterus; species Cephalopterus ornatus. The sequence continues at coordinate 73,151 of VZRE01004930.1, forward strand.
GCTTGATTTAACTAAGAGTTTTGATACAGTAATACTAAAGTTTTTCAGTAGTTACCTGCATCTCTTGCTTGAGGAAAAGGATTGATAAGAGAGGTCTTAAATGCAGCTCCCGTGACCAAATTTATATGCATTTCCATGTTCAGACTCTGCTAGTTTTCTAAATGTGCATATTCAAATAATTACTGTGAACCAGCCTGTGATGCATGTAAAGTGATTCTGTTCTGCAAACTTAAACTAAGTAAGTAAATCTAGTTTTCCTAACTGGAGCAGATATCTAGAAAGGAAAGGAAGATAAATCTGAAGTAGCTTCAGCCTTTTTCTAGCATTACATGACTTATGTCATCATCATATTCCCCACTTTTTCCCCCCCCGGGGTATTAATTCAGACATTGGATTCATAACTTTCTGGCTAGCTATTTTGAAATGCACAAGCTAATTAAAACCAACCCACTGCTGAATTTGTAAAGAAAAATAATATCACAGGTAATACACAAACCAGTTAATGTGGAATCAGATGTAACAACACTATCAGAGCAATTTTAAACTCATAGCCCTGTGGAATTCTTCTGAAACCATATGGTATCTGCCCTAAGAATGTCAAGAAATATTGTTCTTAGCCACATAGCCATCTGAAGGATGGCAGATGGATGTACACAGTACATGTGCCAACATGTCTAATTAGCTCACAGACTCTTAATCCCTTTGTTGTTTTTAAAATGCCAGTCTTTGAAAGTCAGATGCAATGTCTGTGGAAGTGAAAGGGAGTTTTTCAACTGACTCATGGGGGTGCTAGCCTCAATTCACACAGTATATGCAACAAAATTTGTGGCTGCTGGCTAGTTGCAGAGTTTTTTTGCAAGACACAGGCAAGAGAAAAGGGTGGATCAAAAGCAAGTTGGAGACTGGGCTACTTCTGCCAATTAACTGATCAGGGCTTTATTGTGGGTCTATAATAATTAAGTGGATATTTCTCAGTAATTTCAGATCAGGAATGCTCTTGTGTTTATATTTGTACCAAGAGAAGAACACCCTGAAGTCTTAGTTCCCTTTTCTTTTTCTCTTTCTCTCAGAAAAGATTTGTTTTGGTCTCCCAGTTTAAGCTCTGCTTTTTCTCCTGTCCCCATGTTTTCTTTTCTCCATCCCATGCTCCTGCACATTGACATTCTTCAAGGCATCAGTACCAGGGATCCTCCTTCCCCCAGTCACGTCAGTTGACTGGCAGGGTCTGGTTACTGTACTTCATCCCCTGCCAGTTCTCCTCCTCATAGGAAAAACAGGAGTATAGCACAGGGACAGTCACCCACTCACTGTGTGGGCTCCAAAGACTTCAAGAACAGAATTTCTTCTGCATAAGGGGTTCTCTTGCTATGATGATTCCTGACACAGCAGAAGGATGCAGGCCAGTTGAGCCAAGAGAGCATTTATTTTCCTTGTCTTTGGGAAGAAGCTGGCAGACTGTGCAGGAAAAGCCTCTGCCTCAGAGCTGCACTGACCTTGTTAAGGGTGCCTGATCATCCCGGGCTGTGAGGAGATCCACTCACTTTATTTATCTGTCAGAGGGAGCCAAGCTGATACTAGCTGCCAAGACAGACCTCACACAGCCCAGTGTAACAAGTCGCTCAGATAAGGCAAAACACTTTAGTACAAGAATTGCAATCCAGTCCTAAACATTGTCATTCACGGGGCACCTTACTCAGCTTTGAGAGGAATCTAAAATAAAATCAGGTCCTGTGACGGTAAATCATCTGGATCTAGAGATGAATGGTTGGAACAACTGCTCTTTTACACTGTTCTGTACTGGAGCATATCTAGGTGTTGTATAAAGTAGGAACGTTTCCAGAAAAGAAGCCTGCTTTTGTTTCATCCCCTTTCTGAGGTCTGCAGTCTATTCAAGTGCCCAGACTTTCATTTGCTGCACAAGGCAAGGCCAGAATGAACACAGTTTGAATCCATCTTTCACTCAGAGAAAGGAAGATGCCATTTGTTCCAGCTCATTAGTTTCCCCTTTAGAATTACTGCCTAATGGCGAGTCAGATCTTTAAACACTCTGAGTTTGTAATTGAAATCTTACCAAATGCTATGTTTCCAGCTTGATTTCATTTTACTTGAGGATTCTGTCTTGATAAAAAACATTAGGAAGCTTCATACTCTCTGAAGAGTTCTCTCCTCTGTACTTGGAAGATTCAGTATTCTTTAAATCTTGATAGCAACTCTTAATAGGGTCCTTCCTAAGCCACCTCAAAAAACAAAAAACCTCAACAAAAAACCTCACCAAAAGACTCTGATCTGGCCCAATGTATGGGCTGATATAGGATAATTTTATGTTTTGGTTCATGAATAATTGTAGTCAATACCAATAGATATTTTTCCTTCCCTCTTCATAATTAAATAGAGCCAACTAAACACACCCCCCAATGTAACCAACCTCTAAACTCAGAGAATCTTTTTTCTGACTTAATGTTTAAAACTGTATAGTTCAAGGTTTTTTTAAAGATTTTGTAAGAAAAAATGTTTCCCAAGAGTGATTTATTTTTGAGTCCTTCTTAAACAGACTTCCTGGTTTTGCTTGACATTTTCTATTCCACAGTTTAAACCTCATTCATAATCCACTCAGCATATGGTAAAATCTAAGAAAATTCGGTCAGGGAGCCATTAGAGTAAGTGGAATGAGACACATTGCCTATTTAGCCTTATATATTGCCTGCAGGAATTGCTTTTGCTTCCAGGGAAAGAAGCTTTACTTAGCATGTAGATCTTCAATTATGAAGCGTAATGACTCAGAAGAAAATGTTGTTATTTTCTGTCCCCTGGAGATAAGTAGCTTATGACTTCAAGCACAATGGTAAATATCCCAAAGCTTGAATTCCAGACAGCAGCATTATATCTACAGCTTTGCAAGTCAATACAGAATTCCTGCTTGTTTAGCAAACCCCAGTATTGTGAGCATTGAGATGTGAAGGGATTTGCGAACACACTTAAGGAAAAAAGGAATTAATATATCGAGTTACAGAAGCATCTCGTTAAAGGACTGAGAAGGAATACTTTGCTTTCCACTGCTTTAAAGGTAGGTCAGTCATCACCAACAGATATAATCCAAAGGTAGTTTTTGAAGCACTTGACTCAGATGGGATGTAGGATTCAGAGGGATTTTGTCAGTCGTTGGGTTGAGTCACTGCATTCATTGTAGCAGTGTATTAGGTCACACCCTACTGCATGCAGGTGCGCAGACAGCCCAGTCTAGAGAGCACTACCAGCCATCAGGCCACAATGCTGTGGTCCTCCTAACAGCCCTACTTGAACTGAGAAGTATCTGTGCTCTTAAGGGTGGATTCATCAGCACTCGTATTAAAGTTTATGGTTCATTTTCCCCAAAGTAGATGGCAAAAAACTTTCTGAAAGAAAAAAAAAAACCTGTCACCTGTAAGCTACCCTGTCCGGAGACAAAATGATTACTACAGAAACTAGAAGAGTTTTATCATTGTATTCTTGACTTCACACTGAGAACTAACAGAAATTGATCTATCCATATTTAATAGCTTCCTTTAGCTAATCTTCATCTTGACCTTTGAAAGGACATTTAGAATTTATTATACAGGGATCACCCTTGCATTTCTGATAATGCACCACAAACTCTGAGTAACATAATGAAGCTGATAACACAATTCAACTCTTTAAAACACATACTTTATATATAGGAAAATAAGCAATATTTTACTACTGGAGAGTTTCTTGAGAACCAGTAAAGAAAAGGAAATAAGTTACCCATTGGATAGGAGGAGTTCGGATCTTAAAAATACTACTTAAACATCAGCTCCAGGTATATTACTCACTCAATTCCTTTGGCAGCAAAAGAGTGATCTCAATCATAAAAACAAATGAATTATGGAAGTGATCAATGCCTTGGCAGGTGTCCAGAACAACAAGCTCTATGTGCACAGCACACGAGGTCACTGGTGCTCAACAGTGGGCCATAGGGGAACTTGGAATTATTTCACGCCATGGAGAGACTGGCAAACTTACTGCACATCAGGAATGTTATGTATCTTTCATGTTACTTGGAAAAGAGAAGTTTGTTGAGAAACTTCCATTTACTATTCAATAAACAAACAGCATCTGTCTACTTCAGAACCAACATGAATAAGCAATAAATCACAGCAGCAGCAAGGATAACAGAACTGTTGAGGAAAGATGGCATCTGTGCTGAGAAGGGACATATTTCAGATGCCATCTCCTCAGGAGAGATTCAGGAGCATCATGAAGTGAATGACAAATGGCACCACTGCTTATAAGCTTGGGTTGATCATGGACAGGAGCACTTTTTTTTCCGAAAGAACTCTAAGGCTTGGATAAGAGGTTGTGGCAATGACATGCTCTGAAGCCTCGTGGAAGGAGAAGCAGAGGTTGACAAAGCCATATTGAGCTTCACTACAGACACTGCACCCTGTATGCCTGCACGTCCTGGGCCATGATCCACAACTCTTTCAAAATGCTGAGTCTGAGCTACCATATCAAGCTCAAAGCCAGAGATTTAGATTATTCTAGCCCAAACCCATGAAACTTGGAGATCTTCCTTGTGTTGTAGTGCTCTAAATTTACCGTAGCCCAACACTCAATACCCTGAAAGAATACTGTTAGATGTCTATGTCTATTGTCCCAAGAATAAAACCAAACCCAAACCAACAAAATATATTAAAGGCCTGGATACCATCACAGAGATCTAACTGAAATTCTCTGATTAGGATACAAGTGATTCATTAGATAATAATAGTAAAGGGGAAAATAATAGGGATATGGTATAGCTTGGAAATATAATAAAAATGCATGAAAAGAGTATTTTGAGACTGAGGTTTCCAAGTTCTTCCCATTATTGAGGGAAATAAAAGGTTATCTTAATGATGTGCAGCAGAAGTTGTCTTTCAGCGCAGGAAGTATTCTTCAAGGAAAAAAGGCATTTGAAAGACTAAGGAATGAAGAGGAAAAAAGCAACAACAAAAAACAAAGCAAACCCTGAATAGAGCCTTAATTATACATGTTGAATAAGATAGTTCTCTGGCTGCTTTTGTTTAATGTAATTTTCAAGAAAAGCCCTTTAAGCACTGTGGAAAGAATGCAGATGATAAATCAGGCTGCTCCTTAACTGCTGTAATTCTAAGACATTTTGCATTTTCTGCCCAGGTCCAGTTTTAGGCCCTTTTTTGTGTGCATTAGTGATTAACCTCTGCAGGGGAAATGAAGGGGGCTAAATGAATAATCCCAATTAAATACGACAAAAACATTTATCAGCCTAACAGTACATCTTCTTTTTCCCTTTCCTTGGGCAATAGATATTTGGTCTCTGCAGGAGGGAACCCTCAAAAAAACCCAAAAGTAGCATTTTTTAATCATCAGAAAGACTAGTACAGCTGCATAAAGGGCTTTCCTGATGTATTTACAGTTATTCTGCAAGGTGTGTAACAGTATTCTTCTGAAGGCTCTCCTGAAGCCCTTGGCTTCCTTTTTAAAGTAGTTCACACATCAGTCTCCTATGTTAAGTGTGTGTATATATATATATAAAAGCACCATTATGGCCATTTTTCTGTGAAACATCCCACTATCTGGGACAAAGCATATGATTTTTTGAGGGAAACTGTTCTTTGACACTGTACTCGAACACAGCTTCTGACCGTGAAAATGTGGCATTCCTTTCCTCTCCAAAAGGTACTTCCTTGACCCCAGCACTACTTCCTGCCTAAGAGACTCCATGAGAAAGAAAAGAGAAAGCAAGACTTACCAAAAGAAAAGGTCCTATCCATGCAAAGATTAGCAATAAAAGAAGACTCAGATTTCATGAAATCTCTGAAGCTTCTCCAGTGGTTTCACAAAGAAGACTTTTCGTGAGGAGTATGGACTAAATCTCAGAACAGAAGAAAGTAGCGGCATATAGTGATGACTAAAGTCTCCTTGTACATAAAATAACCTAGAACTAAACAAAAAGTGTCAAAGTCCTTTAAATCCACTTGCATGCCAACATTCAAGAAATCCTACAGCAGTTGCTGAAAGCACTTGTGTGTCTTCAGCTGAGTGTACGCGTAACCTAAACAGTTGTTAAACAAAAATGTATTTCAATGTCATATTTTCCAGCTCAGATTAAAAGCTGAAGTTGATTATACCTTATTAAGCCATCTCTTGACACATTCAGTCCGATATGGTTTGTTTTGTAGTCATCCTGAAAATCTTAAAATTCCTGTTAGGATTTCTAGGATTCAGTGGTTTCACCAGCAAAACACATTATTCAGTTTCATGATGTTTCTGAATAGAACTTGAACCCAGGAGAATACAAGTTTAAATTAGCAACTTATTTGGAGGCCAGTATCCATTATATTCAATAGGACAAGAAGAAGTGGTCTGAGGCTGCATCACAGGGGGTTTAAATCTGATGTTAGAAAAATTTCTTCACTGAAAAAGTTGTCAAGCCCTGGAATAGGGTGCCCAGAAAAGTGGTGTTGTGACTGCCCCTGGAGGTATTTAAGAGGCATATAGATATGGCACTTATGGACATAGTTTGGTGGTGGACTTGGCAGTGCTGGGTTAATAGTCACACTCAGTGATCTTGGAGGTCTTTTCCAGTCTAATCTATTACATAATTCTCCCCTCTGCCCACTTGTGAAACAATTTCAATCATATTTTGTTGGCTTTGATAACACTAACTTTTGTAAGAAAAGAATAATTTTCCCCAAAAAAATTCACTAAAAGAAGTTTGAAAACCATGTTATCTAGGGAGGGTTGTGCTAAATGCCCACTGCAGTCCTTCTGGCCTTATGGTCTACATTCCATTTTATTTAACTAGGGGCAAAGATAAATACTCCAGGACAGATGTGATGTTTATGGCTACGCACAGATTAAAGCTAAATGTCAAAGTACAGAAGGAGGCATGCTAAAGGGTAAGTATTAAAAAGTACTAACAAAGAAAAGAAGTGTTTGGAGCAGGTGAATAGTTTCACTGGAGTTCTGTTTTAGTCAAATTGTGGACTTTTGCCCTTTGCTCTGGGTGAGGGGGAAGGCGGAGAGAATAAATCAGAAAATACTTGAGGAAAAACACAGAATTCTCAGTTTTATTGTAACCAACACAGTCTCATCTCTTAAGAAAAGCTAACTGAATGATCTTTTTACTCAGTTACTAGTGAATATAGCAAGCAAGAAATTATTTCTATGCATATCACAGAAAATATTAAACAAAGAAAATAGCTGTGGGTTTTTTTCCCCAGAGAACAAAGTTATAAATATTTTGTGGAACAGCCTGAATCTGGGCATAAAAAACCCCAGAAGACAGTAAATGAATCCTCATTAGGAACCTTTGTGTTAAAGAGAAGCAAATAAACACAAAAACGGGGAGTTAAGACAGTGGTAAGTTGCTCAAAAGAGAGATGGGCAGGAGGTAGAGCAAGAGAGGGATGCAGACAAAGCAGCAAAGTCCAGCTCCATAAATCAAACTGTAACCAGGCTGTCAAAGATCTGTATCCAATGAAAACAAGAGTTCCAATAACTTTGACTTATTGATTGAAGAATGCTTGGGCAGCCTGTTACACCTCAAATATCCCCAAACATTTCCCATTACAACTCTCCTGTTGAAGAGAAACTTTTCAGAAGTTATTTCCTAGTCACCTCCAACATGAGCCATACAACAGAAGCTACAGAACCAGGTAAAGAGACTCCAGCCAACACTGAAAGAGCCAAAAAAAGAGTGGCTGATGGAGCAGTGGGGTGCTGGGACTGTCTCTGCTAAACATCTGCTCTCAACACGTGATACAAGGGAACCCCACAGTCAAGAAACTTGCCTGACTTCACGGAGAGAGAGTCTGCTAACAGCACTGGTACAGTATTTTTTTTGATAATTAAAGCAAGTAACTTAGTCTCATTATCTTATTTCTCCTCATCTGGAAAAGCAGGTCGATAATTTTACTTGTATTTATTTTGCCTACTCTGATTAAAAGTCCCCAAGCCAGACCTTCCTTCACCGTAGTTAATTCTAGCTATACAAAATTTAGAACATGTATTTTCTGAACTTTGAGGAATCTTTCAGTTTTTCACTGCAGACATAGGGGCTTGGACCTTAGTGGATTTTTTATGAAACAAAGGTCATATAATCATAGGGCTTCCAGGGTTGCCTCTTTGAAGAGGCAGCCAGCATTAAATTGTCAATAACAAACACACAGAAATTTTGCTTGGTGTTTACAAATATGTGGATTCTATCTATTTTAAGATACTATTTTAAAGAGTAATTAGAAAACCTTCCACTTGAGGTTTTCAGTGATGAAAGGGTTGCTTTCCAACCCCTGCTTCTCCCTCCTTTCATCTCACAATTACCCTGCCACAAGCACATCCTGCATAGAGCTAAGCTTCAGGCACAAAAGCAGCACTTTGATTCAAGAGATTCTGCTGTATTTGCAATAGAAACACAGTCTTACTGCTGTGTCTACGGAGCTCTGCCAAAGAGGGGTGTTTTCCCTCTGACTTTTGGTGTTCAATGGAAAGCATTCAGATAGAATGAAGTCTCCTGAGATCTTGAACACCGCATGAGAAGATGTACTTACTGTGACTGCTATGAAAAACACAAACAATGGGATTAAATTCATTTACCCCAAGGCAAAGGAAAGAAAGTCATTCCAAAGTTACCAGAATGCAACAGTACAGAAATATAGGTTCTGTAAAAGTTACAGAAACTAGTTCTGAAAAGGATTTCTTGGCATCAAGAAACTTTACCTTTGCTTACTGAAGGGGTAATGGATTTGTCATGTCCTTAGAACCATTCTACACTACAATCTTCCAGATGAGCTGGTCAAGACAAAAATTAAGCTTAAGACATAGGGGGAAAAGGTAAATAGTCCAATTAGTAGAATCCAGAATTAACATAACTGGATGATTCAGCTTTCCTTACCCCTGAATTCTTTAAGTGATTAATGTGATTCTGAGAAAGTGAGTTGTAAAGCCACCCCATTAAACATCACAGTCAAATTCAACGACAACAGAAGTCACTTGGTGGAAAGCTCAATGCCTCTGCAGCTGATGGAGAGAAACAAAGATTTCTAGGTAGCACTACTTTTTCCTCAAGCTAGTAGAAATTGAAACTACCATTTGGGAGGTGCCTACCTAGGACCACTCTCACTTCAGACACAGGCAAGATAAACAGTTACATCCTGCTTTCTAAATGCAATGCAGTAGTTAAACTTTGTTGTCTCCCAAACTCATTCTACAGGTAGCTTCTTATCACCGAGTTCTGTCTCTGAGATGCCTGGAATCAAAAGAATATTTCCTATAATAAATGACAAACTATAAAAGCAATAGATTGTCTGACTCCAACAGTGTTTCTTTTTGTCACTTCATATATTTTCTTTTTAAAAGTTACGTAGTACTAGGATTTATGACACTAAAATCCTTCCAGGTAATAAATTGCAGATGGTTTTTGCTATGCCTGTAGGACAAGGGGCAATGGCTTTAAATTGAGAGAGTAAGTTTAGATTAGATATTAAGAAGACATTCTTGACTATGATGGTGATGAGGCACTGGCACAGGTTTTCCAGAGAAGTTGTGGATGGTCCATCCTTGGATATGTTGAAGGCCAGGTTGGATTGGGCTTTGAGAAACCAAGTCTAGTAGGAAGTAGCCTTGCCCACGGCCAGGGATTAAAACTAGATCTTTAAGGTCCCTTTCAATCAAAACCATTCTATGATTTTGCAATCTCTTGTGTTTCAGTGAGAAATTCCATCTAAAGTCAAGTTGGGAAAAAGACCAAAAACAATACAAAACATTTCCTTACAAAAACCCCAGCACACCAAGACATTCCTAACCAATTCCAGATTTAATGGCATCTTCTGACCTTTGTGTCAATTGACTGGCTCCACTGTGACTTTAGCTGTGTGAAAGGTCTTTAGGACTCAATAGGTCAACGAGCTCAGAATGCCCCGTGTGGAGGGGGAACTTAGAATAGCACAGAGGCATTCCTGCAAAATTAATCACTAATCCTTTTGCACATATCCCCTACCAAAAGCACAAATTTTAATAGTAGCTTTTGCTGAGAAGAACATTTGTCCACTGATCTCCAGAGTTAACTCACTTCACAACTAACAAATAATTGCAATTGATGTTCACCTCAGCACTAGAGCAAGGAATTTGATCTCTTCAGGAAATAGGAATTCAGTCACTTCATATTCACTTTTCATATCATACAAGTTACAGATTTATGAACAAAGACAGTTTGGATAAGCTGAATAATAACCTTTGCAGGATACAGCAGAATAAATTTACAACAGAGGTACCAATTTCACAGGTGAGCTGACTCTTTTTATGATGTAGAATAGCACGCACATAGACCAAGAGTTCTGTAAGTTCACATGTTAATGTATGTGTTTTAATGGAGTTTCTTAATTAAAAACAAAGTAAATTTGCCTGTAAGGTTGTCAGTTACAAATGTCAGTTACTCAGGGAGTGTGGAGAGGAAAGAAAGGCCTCCACTTAGGAATTGTTTAAAAAAATTTTTGTGGAATCAATTCTTGGCTTTTTTGGTTTTTTGTTTGTGACCTGTCAGTGTTGCTAAGCATTTTCCCCTCGCAGCCTGCATTGTTCAACACAAAATATTTTCCCAAAGCGATTTAAAGAACCAAACTCTGCTGCTTTTCTCTTGAGAAAGAAAGAATACCATCTCACCCATCTCCGGTGCCCAAAATGCTTATTACAGCCAGTTGTGTCTCCCAAAACAACCTTTCAAACTATGTGCCTCTGAGATTGGCTGTTTGAGGAGAGAAGACAACATCATGGAGGGTCCTTCACTATATGCCCAGGGAATGTATGGATTTGCTTCAGCCTGGACACCTTGCTATGAACAGAAGAACCCAGGACCTTCACCAAACAAACAACAGCAATTTCCAACACTTAAAACCCAAGAAAATAACATGAGGATAGACACAAAATGAAACCTCTGGTTCACATGACAATATCCAGGCCTTCTCATTAATTTTAAATACTTAGTATGGCAACTTCAATAACAGACTAAAAATAAGGACAGAAACCCAGTTTCCTTCACAAAAGGGACCAATATATCTGACCTTACTACAAAGGCTTAATTGGGCTGGAATGTCTCTTTTAAATAAGAGCAGTTGGGTTATGTGTTCCACTGATGCCACCATTGGGACTCACTGTCACTTTGCTCTGTGCAGAAATCCCAAAGCACAGGACTGGTTGAAAGTGTTTTACACTTCCTTGTTCAAAAAACTAGTGATTGACTCACATTTTAAATGTGGCAAAGCCAAGAGGAGGTAGTTATCCTTGAAGATCTACCAGGACTGGGAGAGTGATATAAGCTAGAAACACCATACTTGATCACATCCCTTTGCATTCAAATAGCAGAAAGGTCCATGCAGCCCAAAGTAAGGGCAGCACCATCTTAGACACCACAGGAATTGCATGTGGTTGTCCTAAGAGTAACAAGAAGAACAAGGCTTTTTCATTTAACTGTATCTAGCCACTAAACCCTACATGAAGTCATGAAATAGGAGGGGAAAAAAAAGGAAGAGGAAACAGAGTCACAAGATTGAAACCTGCACCCAAAGTTGGCAGCTGACCTGTTCCCTGGCCATGGTCAAATGGCATCATGTCTCTGTAGTTTCCGTTTTTATCTTTCTAACCCGTCCTATTGAAGAGTAAGAGCTGAAAGAGCAACTGATTTGTGTTTACTATGTTTGTACAGTAATTAGCATGTTATCATCCTTTGATCAGACATTTAACAGCAGTAATAAAGAGTCCAGTTTTACTCTCTGATTAAGAAATTAATTTCAGTTCATGCACTTACTTCTTCTGTGACAGTGTTATACATGGATGTAAGCATGAAAGGAATTTTGCCTGTTTATTTTAACTGAAGCTTCATTCCAAAGGGTGGTCTCAGAAGCTGATGTTGAAGTCCAGAACCACTGTTATTCCTAAGCTTACCAATTCTTCATAAACGGTTTGAAACAAAATTACTTGGTTTTATTTCTGTATTAATTTAAAGGTTGGGGTATCAAAATATTTGAGTTGCCTCTTTTATAGATATAGTAATAAAATCTAGTCTAAAAATAACATGTCCTATGAGATTTGCATTATTAATGCATTTTTATCATTAAAGTGTTCTGCTTCTTGCATTGCTAAAATGATAGAGAAATAAAATAATAAGAAATATCCAACAATTTGCCAAGTTTTAATTAAAAGATTATAGGGCTGGAATTCTTCATTTTATTTGCTGCTAGATTTAGCAAGTAAGTGGCTATTTAAGCTTCCTTTCCCAAGCTCTGTTCTGCTATGAAACACACTGTCCTGTGGTTTCTTCTTCTTTCTGAGTTTATGCCAATAGTCAGGAATGTATGGAAACTAAAAACTATGGAAGGTTTTGTGCTGACTTCAGGAAGAAAGTATGTTAACGGATAACTCCAAACACAAATCCCAAAATTAAAGGAAAACAAGATTTCCAAATCTAGGCTCTTTTCAGAAAATACTGAAAGGAAGATTGTCTCCAAGACACTGATTGAGTCTCTTGTTTCCACTAAGTGGTGTTCATCATCTATTACAGCCTTTGAACACTAAGTTTTAATTTCAGATAACTAGCCACAAGCCTGCTTAAGAGTACGCATTGCCTAAAAAGAAGTGCCCATAGACTTCTTTACATTGTAGATTGGTTTCATCGTCACTCAAAAGGCACAGGATTAAATCTTTTTAAGAACACCCAGTAAACCACTGAAAGTACTAAGAAAAAATTACCATTAAACAGCTAATTCCATAGTGTATTGCAGAGCCTCTTCATAGCTCTTACCTTTAGCTTGCAGAACCAGAAGTGATTTACACTCAGACTGCTCCTCCATAAGAAATTAATCTCTAAGCATTCTGCACTGATCACAATACCTAAATGCAATGGCTCAACCACAACAAGATTAAGTTTACTACAAGGCTTTTATACTGGTTTGAATTCCTTGCAGCTGGTTGTAGGGATTTGATTTGGGATTAAATTCACCTGCAGGATTGGAAACAAAATTCATCTGTGGCAGAAAAACAGTCATGTAAGATATAACAGTTCCTAAGAAGCATTTTGAGTAGACCACAACTTTTTTTTTTTTTTTGACCAAAAGAAATAGGAAGATAAAATTGAAAGAAGACAAATAGTCATTACATTCACAAGCAGCTCAAAAGTGAAAAATAAATGGTTAATACACTCAGCTCAGCTGGGTTGTACAGGGATAGTAAAAATCTGCAGGAGTGGATAAGAGATTTAAAAACATCTGAGACAAACCCTGCCTTTGGATTCGTCCATATAAAAGATCTACTATCCTGCAATGCTAAGAATGTAGAACAGAACCTTGTTTTTCTCACTTAATTCCATATGATTTCAGATAAAAAATATCTGAATGGGCTCAGTAGAGCGTTCTCTCATACTGTCGAAGGAAAAAGCTCATTTGGTTTTATTTTCCATGCAGCTTGGTGGTGTGTATTCACATTTCGAAATTGTTGGTGGCCTCTGTCCTTGTAAATCCAGTGTATCTAACTTCTTATGGTTATATGGATTTTTCCTGGAAAGCATGGGAGACCACCATCAATTCAGGAAAGTCTTGGGAAACCTACAAATGTTCTGCAAACACTTGGTGGGTGAGTGGCAGTATTCAAGGAGGCTACACTTGGTTACTCAAACATTTTAACAAGAAACAGATTCTCCAAACAGAATCAAAGGCTGCTGAATAAGAAGGATGATTGCAAAAGTACATCAGCCTGAATCCCTCCACTGGAATAGCAGGTCGCTGCCCATAACTGAATGTAAAGAGAAACTGCTTCCTCACAAAATGATATTGGGCTGTACCATGACCTCAGATCATTCTCTTTAATAGATTTAGCCATGTTTGCTGGATGCTTCATAATATTCCAGGTACAAGTCAGGGGAAAAAGGTAATGCAGAAAGAGATGTGGGAAACAGCTCTGTTGTCACATTCTGCTAGCTCTGAAGCTGTAGAAAGGTTCCCAGCTGTATCAAAAGTCTTTATCCATCTTTAGGTTAGTTTGAATCAAGTTTATCTAATTACTGAAATTCAAGAAGTAAAAGAAAATATTGGATAACCAAGCACATGTTTTCAGTTATCCTCCTTCCAGGAAAGGAAGTCAGTCAGACAACCATGTGAGGTGAAATAAATAGAAAGTACATTCTGAACATACAGCTCTTCTTGTGAATCCTTTATGGAAAATGGATTTTTTTTCCATACAGAAGTTGCTTACAAAGTAAAGGTCTTATTTATAAACTGTAAAATATTCAGGCAAACATAACAACTTCAGAGGTATATTTTCAAACTTTTGATCCTCTTGCAACATGGGAAAAAATAGCGTGTGAAAGGTTTTGATCAGTCTTAGTCTTGATTCTTGGAGCACAGAGAAACATTAGCTCTGTTTTTTTTTAATATTAACTCTACATTAAATCCCAGGAGTAGCATATTTCTATGACTTCTGCGTAAGGCAAACTCCAATATTGATTTCTAACCACCATTATATTATTATGCATATATGACACATTACCACTTCCATAATTCTAATTCGATATTCTGCAAGCTGCAAATGTTTTCAGAGCCTGCTACAAATCCCATTGAAGACAGTTCAAAAAATGTCTACTTATTTCAGTGGGTTCTGGAACAGCATTCCCTAAAGAATTTTAGGCTTACACACCACCCTGTGTTAGACCTGTTCTTTTCCTGCATCTTCTCAAATGCAGCAATTGACCCCAAAAGGTCCTATAAATCATGTAATTGAGAAACCAATGCACATAAAAGGAATTATGGCGAAGTCATTTTTATTTTATAATATTCTGAGCCAATGTCCAGGACGGACTGCACTCAGAGTTCCCTAGGTGATCACTGTGGTTCAAGAAAGGTTTGGGAAAAATCATTCTACTAGAGACAACAAACACGTATTGAGTAGAGCCATGGAAGTTGTTTATGTTTCAGCCACAATAGAATGTCACTAAGGAGACAGAAATTGCTGCCTAAACTCATGACCAGAATTCAGAATTACCAGTTGTTTCACTCCAGTACCACCAGTATAAGTCTGAAGACAAACCACTCACTTCAGTAGAATCACCCAAAATGACAGTGGCTTCTTGAAGAACTATTTGAAGAGTTACTTAACTGTTCAGTATTTCAATCAGTTTTTATTTCAGTGGAATTGCTATGCATTCACCCCAGTAAATCTAATCTTTCCATTTAAGCTACACACTTTCTGATGACTGCTTTTCACATTATTCCTATGAGTCTAGCCCTTCCTTAATCCATAATCAAGAATTTTTCTTCTGACTTGAACTCTGGTGTTTAATTTCCCTGCTAGATGAAAAGTCTGAGATAAAAAGAATACAGGTTTCTGTATGTCTGCTTTGTTAAGGATGTGCATCTCCCAGCAAATGGATTACAAGTGAATAAAACCTAGATTTTCTTCATTCTTCTTATGCAATTGTAAAATTCTCCTCTGCTGTTTTTCTGGACTTTTTCCTTTTAGCAGAAAAAATGGTGTTGATGAAATTTGGGCTGCTGTTTTTGACTGAACTGGCAAATTTTGTAGGAACTAAATTATTTTGGCAACTCAGCTCCTCTGCTGCCCTGTGGAGACATTGGCTGAAAGGGTTCAAAAGTCATTAGGTGACACACAGAATAATGTGTGAGCTTTGCATCCACAAGGAGTCAGGCTTAAAACAAACTTAAACTTTGCATGAACTGGTGTCTTTCTCTCTGGTCACAAAAATGGGAAAGGACTGAGTGAACTGGCTGTATCCATCATTAAAGTGATATGAAGAAGATTACAGAATTCATACCTGTACCACAGTGGTCTTCCAGTGAAAAGTTGTTCTACAGATTGGAATCACCCCATACAACTTAATATCCTCAAAGAAGGAACCTGTGAATAAACTGTGTGTGTGTCCTCCTGAAGTTCTGGGTGATATCTAGATGGTTTGCCACTAATTGTCAGCATAGTGAAGCCTCACACAGTGACGACACTGTTCTCCGCACTACTGTAATACTGGGAGATTTCCCAAAGGCTGATGGAAGAAACGGAGCTCTCTGTCTCCTGGGGGACCAGCATTAGCAATGCAGCAGTGATGTGAGGCACTTGTCTGAACAGCACTGAGTTGAGCCAGTGCACAGTGGCAACTTTTGTTTGTTATTTCTGTTGAAAATCTCCCTGCTAATAACAGGCTGGTATGAATTCAGGAATCCACTGTTTTCTATAGAGAAAGAAAGGAAAGAAAACGCTACAGCCAGGATGAAAAAAACCTTTAAACTTCCACCATGATTCTGGCATGTACTGCCTTTGCACTTCATTAGGAATGCTGATATTCCATCAATGAGAAGTCAGATGCGACAGCAGAGCCCACTATACAAACATAAATAAATGGTCTAAATAAATAATAAAAGTAATACTGTACACAGGCACAGGTCTGTACTAAGTGTTTCCCAAAATATGGAATCATTTAGACAGGTCTCAGATAATTGCCTCTGACAGTCACAAAACCCAGATCGAGAATTCCCAGCTCTAACCTCTTCACACTTCAGGTTTTACCCTAACACTGTTGTAGAAGTGTATTTTCCTGCTCTGGTTTCTCTCGTGCTTTCTTATTTTTTATGGTGCTTACGAAATGACTCCTGCTCATAGATGAAGTGTGACTGGTTTTGTTTATCCTACTTATTACATGAGAACAACTTGCAGGCTGTCATTTCATTATTAAATTTGAAAACAAAGCAAACACCAGATCACTACAAGACTAGTTTACATGAAAATAAGCCAATTTCTGCCTTACCCATTTTAGCAAAACTTAGTATGAGTGATGGTAGGTAAAGCTTCTATCATCAAATACCAAAACTATTAAATGACTAATCCCTGTTGTCAACAAGATCTGCTTTGAAAGTTAAGTCCACCTTGTCTACCTTCCAAAAATTACTAGGAAATTTATGATTCAACAATGAACTCTTAATTGCTTCCTCTTTATGTTGATCTGTTTTCCTGGAAATACAATTAATTCTCTATGCTGAGCCTTTAAGAATGAAATAAATTGTAGCCCTTGCACACTTTGGCAATGCAATCACTTTTAATCAGTGCATAATTAGGATTTAAACAGTATCAACCTGTCCCTGTTGCAAGAAGGCAACTGCACTTAAACTTCAATTACTCCTAAATTTAAAAATCAATTGCAAATAAAATGTCCTGCTGCTGATGCTAAAGAGATTAGAAAGACCAAAATACATTCCCACAAGAAGCCAGTCATGTCAACACAATTGCAACAAGCAGCTGCCATAATGTAGGTAATTCTGCTGTAATGCAATATTAAGGCCTTTATCTAATCAAAGGCTGTGGGCTAGGGCTGTCAAAAAATACAAGATGCCTCAAAAGGCAGAATGCTGCTGTTCTCTATATGCCTCTATCTTGTGCAGGATAAATGAGCTATTTTCCTTTAAGAAAGGGATTTAGTGTAAACACTTGAAGAAAGGTTTTCCTCACAATATATCTACAGCAAGATAACAAAAAAAATGAAAACCAGGCACCATTTGTGATGACTTTCAGGTGTGAAATAACAAGCTCTTTTTGTATATGTTTATCGCAGTGTTTTCTGGAGACATCAGGGACAGCACTGCAAAAGCGCACAGTGAAGCAGTGATCTTCCAATGGGGCATGACAGAGCTGGGATGGCCTTTGGGAAAATCTGTCATTAAGACTCCAATTTCTGGGCCTTGGTTTTATAAGCTCACCCCTGCTAAGTGTGGGGGGAAAGGACTCCCAACTGCTCAGTATGTAGCTGAAGAAGCAGACAGTGGAGATAAGTGTGCTCCTCCTGGGACCTGCTCCAAGTGGGATTGCAGTGCACAGAAATACTCAACGCTAGACCTGGGCTGAAAGCCAGTACTACTGTGTGCAAGGAGGGAAGGACCATGAGGTCTTCCTGCCCTAGGCACCATAATACCTGAGGAAAAACTCAAGAAGTTTATTCACATTCTTGGGCGGAAACTGCCAGGAAAGAAAAATTAAAATTTCCTCATGACTACTTCAAGACTCACTTTTTAAACAATTCTTTCAAACCCCCTCTCTGGGGATGTGACTTTCATGTCACCATGGTAGGAGACAGTAAAGAATTAATGGCATCAAACACAACTAAACTGAAGTGTGCTGAAAGGAGTATCCAGACTCCACACTGTGCGGGCACATACAGTTCTGCAAGCCTGGTTGTCATGCCTCTGCCTGCTAAACTACATTAATACCTATACAATCTGGTGCCTATCAAAATGATAGTGGGGAAAAACCCAAAAGTATTGAGCTATCTGGCAAGAAAGCAGTCAAATTTGTTGTTCTCATCATTCTTTCATGTTTAGTCTTTTGGAAATTAGGCAAAGTACACGCTAAAGATAGCAGATATTTGATAAAACATCATGGCAAACCTCACATGGAGATTACCTGCCTCCTTCGCATTTCAAGGTGGAGGAGAAAACTTGTTTTCCATCCAAGGCATGCCTTTGACTTGTCTTCTCAGAAACCTCTTCATTTTTTTCAGATGCTGAAGGGACAGGCACATGGCAGCTGCATCAATACCAAGCAATGCTAGTGGGCACCTCTGGTGGCACAAGAAGAAACTTTTTTATTTGGTATAACCTAGGATATCCTAGTGCTACATAATGCATCTGAGAAGAGAGAAAACCTCTCGTCCTCTTCTTCATCTCTGCATATCCTCACCTACAGTCTGGGCTCTCTCTTACATATACCCTGGTGTCTCCAGTCAGTTTTTATTCGTTCTTCACTGAGGTACATCTCCCACTGAGGCATCATTACCTCTGCACTCAATTCTGTCACTGAATATCCTAAAATGAAGCACAGCCTGACATCCTACAGTGTGTGAAAGTGAAACCAAAATGATGTTTCCTTTTCTCCTGCGTGATGCAAGTGTAAAAATCCTTATCCCTCCCTGTGGCTTGGTCATTCTAACCTGATGAAGTGCCACTCAGTACTTCCTCATCTCAGGCAATGTGTTAGAAGCTGCAGCCCATTTGGGACAAGAAACTATGTAGAGAAGAAATGATAAATGGCCTCAAAATAATTAAGGCCAGGTTTTCCATTTCTCTTTCTCCAGCCTTTGTGCAATTTCCTACCTCTTAAACCTACCAAGGGCAAGAGATATAAATTTTCCTTAGAAACTATGCAGTTATGTCCATATCTACACAACACAGCCTCTGCTTTCTGCAAAGAGATTAATTGTATCTTATATTAATTGCATCCTGGTCCTGTAGAGAAGAGGAATATTTTTATATATACAAAGGTACCTCACCAAACCAAAGGATTGCAGAATTTGGTCACTGATACAGCAAGAATAGAATGACTTACACCTATACCCACCATAGAGTAAGTGAGCACGAAAACAACCAGACAAAAAACCATCTTAAAGCTAAGTTTAATGCCAGTAGCCAACCTGGTTCAATGCCTATTGTTACAGAGTCACAAGATTTGGGCACAACAGGAAAAACGCAATGTTTTATATTAGCTGAGATGAAGCTGCAAGTAGGGGAGGAGCAATATAGGTATTTCATCACCCACCAGGCTTGTAGCAGCAAAGCATAATCATTTTTAGATTACAAACCTGATCAGTTACACAGCTCGCTCTGCCTGGGAGCAGTGCCAGGATGAATGATGTTTTCATGAGGATTCCCATGCTCAGAGATACTTCTTTCTCCCTGCAGTTGAACAACCAGTCATTACTCTTTTTCTTTTAAGATAATTTTCTGGCAAATACAATCAAACTACTTTTTATATTTGCCATGTTATTTGCTCATTAAAATTAATAATGAAATCACTGAACTTCTACATGCTATCTAATCAGACAGCACTTACTGCTAATGTTCTTCTGTAGGACTGAAAGTTCTTCTTTGTGATTTTACATTATTCAACATGATGGCCTTTGACCAAGCTCAATACTGCTGACATGGGAACAGTGGCACTGATAGGGTATGAAAAATGCTCTCTCCAAGAGTCTCTGAAATCAGCCGTATTACAATTCCTGTCTTGGCACCTCATGCTGCCACCAGTCTCTCTAGTATTTCAGTGCCTCCCGTGTTAAACCAATATTCACATATACCAGTAGGAATAGAATGGAATAGATTAGAATAGATTTCAGTTGGAAGGGACACAGATAATCTAGATTAACTGCAACTAAGCATTGAAAATCTCAGTACTCTGTTAACAGTCAAAAGTACAGAATATTCTGATTTTATTTTTTCTCCGCACTTCCCCAGATTTGGATCAGAAGATGTTTCTTTAATGTCGTCAATATTTAGAGAGTTCTGTTATGTCCCAGTTTTTTGGCATATGTGGAGAACCATTACAGAGCTCTTAATAATGTATTTGTAGAAAGCATGTGACAATGCTTTTTCAGAATAAAACCTTCCAAACAATCTTAGAGTATCTGAAGTACCAAGAATAGCTACTCATAAACACAGAGCAATTTATCCCTAATTTTCTGTGACAGTATGAAAATGGCTTTGCCACAAGAATATAGGCCATTTTTTTATCTTGTAGTATTTTGTGCTTGACCAAAAGAAGCTGAGTTCTGATAAAAAATGATTAAAGCTTTTACCAAGGTTCAAGTGCTCTGCAAAAGCTATAGGTAAACATTATCCAATTATAAATTAGTTCTTATGATTAGGATTTTAACTTGATTGTTATTATGATTATAAATTAGTTTTTATTATTATAAAATAATTTTGCAACCACCTCTTCCTACAATGACTTCTGTCGATTTCACAAACCAAAGAAATATTCAAACAAAGAGAACAGGCATCCACTGAGCAATGAGAGAACTGCTGCCTCATTCTCGTGCTTCAACCCAGGCTTGCCATTATCTTGATGTCCACAAGCCTACATAAACATGATGTTTGATACCACAGATTCTTCACAAAATGATCATCCATGGCACTGTTTATCTCTTGGATAGCAATTCTACCGCACATTTAGGAGTCAGTAAAAAACCTTGAGGGTGTACTTTATTTGGGCATTCTGAGAGAATTTTGCTCACAAGGGAAGGTGTGAATAAAACGATTGCAGTGAAATTTCCATTGAAGCCATTAGATAAACTTTAATTCACTTCACCAGGCTTTGAATAAGTTTTTGCCTAATTCCCTTTTTTCCTTCCTGTGGCTCTCACATGCACAATCTAAGTCCATCACACTGCGAATGAGATGATTATTTATCTCACAATGATATTTTTGATGGTTCAGCTGCACTTACTGTCTCCCATGTTCAGAACAGTTTGAATTTCCTGGTACCTCTGGAAAAGTGATATTTCTCCTCTCAGTTTCTCAGGGTAAATCTGGCTGTTTTCTCATTAGACTCACAGCAAGAAATAAATGAAGCAGGTGACTGGCACTGAGATTTCAATTCTGATGGGATCTCTGCTACGCAGTGAGTTACAGCTGTAGCATTAAGTATGTGCATTTAGGTGAGAAATAAAGATACAAAATAAGCTGAGTATCTGAACTCAACTGATACAGTTATGGCATTATACAAAACAAGATTGTACATGTTCTAGTGGATTCCTCTTTTGTTCACAACATCCTTTACCAGGTTTGACTGAAGTATTCCGGCGATGCACTATTCCCAGTCCTTTCCCCAGCACACCATCATAATTTGTATTAGCAAGAGCCTACATACTCAAAAGGCCAAATCTGATTCTGTTGTAGTCTGTGTACATTCTTCTGTTATCTCTAGGGGAAAGTAGATTGAGAAGTCAATTGAATGGATGTCATGTTCATGTAGAGACAAGAAGCTTCCTTACCAACAGATTTTGTCATCAGATTTGGAGCCACTTGGTTTTGTGCACTGTGGAGAGCTGCCTATTTTGCTAGTGTTGCCAAGTAAGTATAAATAGGTTATTTAACAAAGATTGTGCTTATAATTGAATTGCAATTGCTGGCAGTGTTTTTAGTGGCCATTCTGTTTCTGATTCTACTTTGAGAAAATTATAAGGAAGCAAAAAGCCTCAGATATTGGTGAGAACAAGAACACTTAAACCCTTGATTAAGCTTTCAAATCTTGAGGCCTTTGTTTTAGTCTACAGGGAGAACCATGACATTGGAGATTATTATTATGTGCCATAAAAAAGATCAAAAAGTTCTTCTTATGCATATTAAGGATAAATGCTTTCTAATATACCAAGAGAGAATAAATTGAGCATGTCTAATACAAGCAATATAAAGATGGAAGTGCCTACAAGAACATCTTATCAAAGTTCAGTAAAGTAGCTGTCCTTAAATACTGGAAAACATAATATTGTTGAAAATTAATACAATTAAGTGTCATTTGGGCTGTCTGAATCTGAGCTGTCATAGCACATACAACCTGAGGTACCTTTTTTCCCCACACTATGTATGTTTATATGACTGTTTAAATATTTTCCTTTTTATCTTAGTTCAAAAGATAACACTTGTGTTCACTTTATTATTTATTATTTATAACCTTGATACATATTCATTTTATGCTCCGTTCTGCTCAGACACATTATTCATTAGTATAGTCTCTTTCTTCATTATAAGATCTTCTAGGCTTCAGAGGTAGTTTATGATTTGCATGAATTGTACAATTTTGTCTTCACATCTGAAAATAAGGAGTCCCTCATCTTATTCTAATTTCATGTTTCAATCTGGCCAAAAATACTTCTGAATCCATTGAATACCAGGAGATAGCAAGATCTGATTCTTTCTGGGTTTACTATTTTTATGTCAATGAAATTTCTTGAAAAGAGCTGCTCCTTCCTTAGTTTAAATTAGAATAGAATCAAACCTAACTGAGGGCCAATTTTGCATTTGTCACAGCATACATTTGAACTATAGCCTTACTCTCAGGTTTGGAGAGAAATCTATAATTCAGGATTCAAAACAGGGTTTCTAGCTCCTGCTAGACTTCCACACTTGTGGATTGTTTATTCAAGCTAGCTTTCAAGCCCAACAGGAATATGGACTTGATCTGCTTATATTTGACATTTACAAAAATTAGCTATTTTGAAGCTAAGGTTACTTTTGTAAATAATATGTAAATAAGTTCCTTTTTGCCCCCGTTCACGTGGAAGGCTGAATGGACTTGATACACTGTAAGCTTTCACTATTCTTTTCTCTCTCTTTGAAGAATCACCTGAATTCAGAACTTACACGGAGAAATAGTCTGAGACTAGAACACATAAACCTCCACTGAGACACCATGCTGAAGGCTGTGGTCAAGGATGTCCAAGCCTGATGCACTGAGCACTAGTAAGTAGGCAATCAAGGTTCCCAGTGAAGGCCTGCAAGCTATATAACACAACTATACCTTTTATTACATTGATCAAATGCAATCAGGCTGTTACAGTTACAGGAGAAAGAAAAATCTATCCGGCTTGTTGAAGCAAGATCTTTGCATGGCATAATGGACATTAATTACACTGCATCCATTAAATGAGTCACTCCTAATTAAGCTGACATACAAGGAGTGTTTTTTATGTGCAGCTATCGCCTAATCTAGGAAGTACAATAAGTAAACTTTAAGCAATCAGTGCCTTAACCAGCACAAACTGATACAGCCTTACTAAAATTCAATGGGACTTTTCAAACTTACCGTGGGGGAGACAGTTGCCATTCAGATTCAGATTTCTGTACTTGCAATCTCCTGCATAGTGACTCTTTCACAGGCTGCCTGCAAGAGTGACATTTACATGAGGTTTTCTTGCTGCTAACACAAGAATCTTGGGTGCTCAAATTATGTATGTTGTTATTACGGGAAGCACCAGCTGCACTGCACAGAGACAGGCAGTGTCCTTTGGAAATATAATGGGTTCTTCCCAAGGGGTCTGGCTGCCAGCTGCTTTTCTCCTAGATTTTTGTCAGAGGAAGTCAACTTTTACCACCTGCTCTTCAGAACTGAAGGATAAAAAGGAGGCTCTGTAAATTTGTTACTGCTGAAGACCACAGTAATGACCAAGTGTGGTTGTCTCCGAGAACTGTTTCAGGAGCTCTTCTGGTCCCCACGTGGGTCATAAGACAGCACTGTGAGAAGCCAAGAGGGCACATTATTAATAGCCTCCTGGTATGTGCTAACACTACATTAAATGGGTTGGTGGCTGCAAGACCCATAGCACCTGCCTTGACCAAGAACTGGGTCCCTGTATGGGCAGAGAGGCAGTGGGGTCTGTGTGGAGTCCCTGCAAATCACACCCTGCACTGAAGTATGGAGTCTCCTAAGTTGCTTTGCTGTGAAACCACCTTTCTTTGTTTAGGAAATTCTGATTTTCTCTGTTGCTATAAATAATATTCTCCTTCAAGAGAGGCTTTTCTGCCAGCAACAGCCCCAAATTTAAACCTTACGATACTTAGGATAAGTAAAAGCCATGAAATCAAGACTTTGTCCTCATGCCTGCTATGACCTTGCTGGGCAAAATGTATTTTCTATGTATTTAAAGTTCACCCCTCGCCCCATTCCTGTGTGATTAAGTAGACTGAAAGGTTTTCTGTGTTTTCTATACTACTATAATCTCTCTCTGCCCTGACAGCACTTGGGGTGTCAGAATGCTTCTGTAATATAAACTATGGTGTCAGACTCTATACAATTTTGGGATGAATTGTAGGCTCCTGAACACAGTCCTGCACAGTATGAAATGGTATAAAGAGAGATGTTGTAATAAAAAAAATAGTTTTTAACAGGCATTTTACCTAACCAAAAATGTCAGTGTTTTTCAGTTCCTCCATTTCCAGTGAATCGGCTGATCCATACTGGAAAATAAAATAATCACACAGTAGCTGGCCTAATGTAATTTAGGCATATTCAAGGAGATGATCCTTTCCTACTGGAAAGGACCTAATAAATTAAAAACTTCATCATGATAGAGTCATGCATTAGTCACAAAATCAAAAGGACGCTGATTAGGCCAGAGTTCAACCCTAGTAGCTGCTTATGAGAGAAAATACAAAATAATTTGAAATGCAGGAGGATTATAACAGAAATACTCTCAAAACCTTGTCCAAAGCAGCAGAAAACAGAGACACTAGAGTACTGACTGGAGCCTGACAAAGATGAAATACTCAGATAGGTGTTACAAGGTTGTAATGTTGCTATAAGCTTGATGCTCACCAGCAATGAACTGACACTACACAATCACAAGTGTTTCACAAGTGTGAGCCTGCTGCAAACAATACAGCACGGAAAAATCATACTTTCAAATGACAAGTTGGCCTGCGTACCTGCATAAGGTGAATTACATAGAGATTTCTTCATCCTCAGTGCAGACCATAGTCCACGTAATTCTTTGGCTAATTATGTAAATATAAGAAGTAAAAGGCTACCGTGGTCCCTCTCTCCCTGTAATTCCCAACATTTCATTAAATGCCAAGGTGCAAAAACCAAGGAGAACATTACGAGTCTATCCTTTCACATGAACATGACCACTGTGAAGACATATAACAGAGGAAAGGCCAGCAAATTCTTTATATGGACAAAAAAGTAACACCTGCCACCAGATCTGTAAAATTATTTGGGTCTTCTGTCTCATCAGTTTAAACTCGAGAGATCCTTTTTTATTTTTGCACAAGTCCCTAAAATGATAATGAAAAAGTCCTTGTTCAACTATATGCCAAAGGCAGTGTGGAAACTGTTATCTAAGAGGATGTCTGCAGAAATCATGAGCCTTGCCATGGGTGAAGCTACACGTACCTGCACATGCATCATTACCGGGGGCCCTTCCTAAACTGATAGACTCTTCAAACAACTCATAGTCTCTGCCTTGCTTCATGTTTTAAGACAGTGCTTGTCAAGTACATAAGCAAAACCTACTGATTTGTACTACAAGTGAGAGCAATCAATTATCATCTTGGCATAATTTTTGTGTCTTATTTTTCTCTTACTAATGAACCTGACAAATACTTTTTTTTATTTTCAGAAGTAACATACAAGAAATCTTATTATCACAGTTGTTCATCTGTCTACACGTCCTGCTTCAAATGTCAGGGAGAGACAATTCAAATATCTTGTATTAATGCATGAAATCTCACATTTTAAATAATGATTTTTCACCTTGGAAAACTTCAAGAAAGGAACTACTGCAGTTTTTTATTTCACTCAGCTGGGGATGATAAGAGACAGTGTCTATTTCCCCATAAACTGAGAAAAATGAATCTCATTATTTTTGATGATGTAGCAAAGAAGTAACGACCCTGTGGGATCTTATTACATGGCTGAAAAGTGAATTAACTTTGGCATAACCATATCGAGTGAATTACTCTAATGATCTGTTTCCTAACTCTTATGGGTGATCTCATAACAATGCTCTCATAATCTGGGAGTGTGCATGAGAGCATAAATGGATTTTGCTTTTCAAAATCCAAGCTTTCTCAAAGGAAATCACTGAGACACTTTGTCATCACACCGCTGAGGGAAGCGGTTGTTACTATAGGCAATGATGACACCTTCTGTGTCAGTGATAAAACTGGTCCAAAACACATATCTCATATAGATGTAAAACTGAAGGTGGCCTCGCATGAGAGAGAAGGAGGAGTTACTGACTTCCTCTGACTGGTCACCTTATTCACAGGACAGGCTGAGAGAACTGCAAAGCCACTCTGCCTGAAAACTTGTAATAAACATGAAAAGAAAATGAGCTGGAAGATAAAAGGTGGAAACTTTTCACTTTTACAGGAAAGTAAAAGTGGATTTTTCAGCAGAGAGATCCTCAGGACCTTCTGTTAACCACATCTTCTGAGAGACTTGAAATTGTGGACACTCAAATTCATTAGTCATTTACAAATTAGAAGATTAAGTCCATACCTCCTATTTTTGTTGGCTGACAGATAAATAAGCATCAGAATTTGCAATAATGCTATCTAAGATTTCTCATTCAGCAATGATGAGAGCAGAGTGTAACATGGAATTAACTCTTCATTTCTCTGCTCTGAATTCAATAAGCATTCTGGTTGTATTTCTATATGCCTGCAACGTGGCTGACTTGCCCCGGGTCAATGAGTTTCTGCATAGCACTGAATCTCCTTGGAGGCTGGTCCTGTGCTTCAGTCTGTTCGATGCTTCAATGTCCTGGGGTTTCAGCGTTATCCACTAAATTTTGCGTTAACGCTAATTGTGGATGTGATCAGACAAAGTAATCAGCAGTAGTTCTGCCATTCACTGTGATTATTTCAAGTTGAGGTGTGGGTAAATATGCAATTTCAACACGGGATTTTAATTCTGTAGCAGCGGGATTAATGAGTTTACTTTGCATTGGTCATCACTGACGTGCAAAGTGATGGAAACAGAGGCTGGCTGTGTAGCAGAGGTGAGCACGGAACACGTGTCCATGGCCACGCTCACCCTGCTGCTGAAGTGTTTCCCCTTTCAGATCTTGTTGTTTTAAACAGTTGTTTATTACAGAATCCTTGATGGCAACAAGGATCCTTCTGGAGATTAATTTTCTGGCACCTGTGAAAAGACCAGCTGTTGGGTGACAGCCTGTCAGATCTTTTTAAACAATCCAACAATAAAGGGCAAAAATACTGTGTCTGACAGCAGTAGCAGCAGTGGTTTTGCCAGGCAGCTAGTACAGCAGGTGGATTGTGAGGTACTTCAGCACCATATACAGTCTACCACAAAAGCCCTGCAACAGGAGATGAAATCCAAAACTGATCCATAAAAATATGGATGAAGTAGTGCCACTTCCCTGTAGTCAGCTAACACTTCACTTGTTAAGGAATGAATCGATTTTTATCCTTCTTTCATCAAGGAAGAACTGAAGCAGAGTGCAAGAAAATGCCAAAGAGGAGCCGGTGGCTGAGCTGGGTACCAAACCTCCTTCTGTACCCCTGGGAATCCCTCAGCCCTTACACTCACCAAGATGATATTATTTAGCAAGAGCTGTTGCCAGCTGACTGCATAAACAGACAATAAGAGGACTCTGAGGCAGTAATGCACATTATCTGAGCAGTCCAGTTTTGAAATGCTGGTATTTTTCACAGGACTTAGCTTACCTGTCTGGGAACAATAAAACTCATAGCAGTCATTTGAAATAGCAAGGAGCAGCTGTTTGCGCTGTTGGCCAGCATAAATCTCAAACCATTTATAATACTAGCAAACTCAACCTGAGCTACAGCTGATCTCTAGTGATAAAATCTGATTTCCTTTTTTGGTCACTTTTCACATGCCTGGAATATTTCCAATCTCTTTCTTGGGAAAAGTAGCGAGACACACTCATAAATTCTCTGAAGCAGATTCTTTTGAAGATGATGAAACATCATTTGGCACTTCAAGCACCACAAAGGATGGAAAAACACTTGGCAGAGACTTTTGTTGGTATTGTGTATTGGTCTTCCATAATAATGATACCTTTGCAAGTGCCTGAACTACAATAACATGTTCATAGCTGTCCCACTGTCCCACTGCAGAGGCCATCTGAATTTCCTTCAGAGAAATCAGTCAAGACTGATGTTTCAGAAGTCATCCACTCTAGTCTCATTAAGTTGGCTCAAACTATGAACAGTGGACAACTCATTCCTTTCTTATCATCTACCACTGAAAAGCTCTATCACTTTAACCCCTTCCTGAATGCTCCCTTTAGTCTCTTTGGCTCTTGATCTGATAATTTTCCCCCTGATTTTCTCCTATAGTCATTCATTCTTCTCTGTCATACAGGTGTTGCTTTCTCTTGTCCCTCCAACTGTTGATGTAGAATAGAGGCACACTAGAGTAGAATCCTTGCAGTCTACGTGACTGGTGTTTACAACTGTGCAAAACCACCACAAACTTTGAGTGCTACCACATTATAAATTATGAAAACAAACCCACTATTAGACATCCAAGAGACACAGATTAAACTGCTCAGAGAATGCTTGTTTTTTTAGGGACAGAAGGACACTTCTGATTTTGTTTGACCTCATCTCAATATAAGCTGTAGAATGTCACCCAATCAGCTCCACATTCAGCCCAACATTGTACTGGAGAACAAGGACATTTTCTTTAGAGAGTTAGCCAGGCATCAGATTACCTCTAGGGAAGCAACTACCCTAAGCTATGTGTGGCTGCATTTTTCAGCAGTCAGGAATATGTGGCTACATCTGCAGTAGCTGATGATTAAACATGCTGCCCTGAGTGCAGCTCTCCTATTTTCTCCTTAATGTCTCTGCCATACCAGGATTTGAAGGGGGAGGAGAGATATTAATTAAAATATGCCCGTATCTAATTCCTCAAGTGAGAAATGAGCATAATCCAAAAGCACAGAACAGAGTATTACTGGGTTGACGTAGCATTTGGGAACTCAGGTTTGCTATTTCCTCTAAGTACAGCTGTGCATTACATACAAACAGTTAGATAACTGCAAGAAGAATCACAAATTTAGGACAGCAATACAAACATTTTTGACATTTAAGTGTTATCCAATAAAGGTGCGTAACCATCCTATTTGACAGAAGTGAATACTAATGACAACTCACACACTAGAACTCTCCTGGGGTAAAGAGAGGAGGGAACATTTTTTTGTGTAACAAATTGATTCCTTATTATGTTTGGGAGACTAATTAATTCCCCCTAGTGTTGGTCTAGCAATTTTTTTTTTCTGCTGCCCAAGTGGTCACTGATTATAGAATATTCAGCATTGTAAATGTTGCAAATATTGCAAAAGAAAAAAAACCCTGGAGATGATGTACCTTCTACCTTCCCAAAGCCCAGTTGCTGTCCAGCTCAATTAATCTCCTTCCTCTCCTCAGTCCTTTTTCACCCACAGGTCTCTTTGATATGCTTTCACTCCAATGTATGTTTTCTCTTGCTCCAAGGGTAATGTGTCCTCCTTCTAAGGAAGCCTGATGATGCAGCAGAATGGGTGTAAAGCTTGACTGGCTTTACTCATACATAAAGTGAAGATCTACTTTACCAGTGTGCATTATGAGTGACAGAAATCCACATTGACAATGAGGAACCTAAAATACTCCCTATCCCAGCCATTGGATAGCTTGTGTGGCTGTAACCACCGTGTGCTGATATGGGAATACTCAGGATGTGAGATTCTATGGGATCTCAGAGGCTGATCTTTGACTGTGTCAAGTTTCCCTGTAAAAGTGAGTTTAGTTGAACTTGATTTTGGTGGTGACCTTGTCAGACTGAGACCACGGCCAAGGTTTTTGTCTTTTGCTCACTTTTCTGTAGCTAGGATGTGATTTCTAACAATGTTCCTCTTCTGTGCTGCTCTTTGCATATTAGGGTAGTGATCTCAATTGATAACCTTGCTATCCCTGTGATACAGAAAACAAAATTACATCAACAGGAAGAACATTAAGGAAAGAAAAAGAAAGGTTAAAAAATACAGCAGTGTTCACTCAACAGATCCAGCTCACGTAGCACTGTGAGATAGAGCATGTATTTCTACTCCTTTTAACGTCTTAGTCATCGCTGTAGAAATGTCATATAAATGGTCTCAAAAAGTGAAAATGCTGAATAAGTTTGTTCCATGCCATATATCAAGGTATTGTTAAGCACCGATACTACAGTTCTTTCTCCCATTTACTCCTATCAAGGATCTTTCTCTAACAAATACTGCCTCTAACACATTTTTCTTTCTTGTCATCCTGGCCCAATTCTGCACTCATGTTTTTCCCATGCTTCTAATTTGTTGGTTTGCTGCCAGCTCCCCGTGACAGGTATATTGAGTCTGACTGAGATGAGCTAATTTTCCCCACGGCAGCCCTCATGGTGCTGTGCTTTGTATCAGTAGCTGGAAAGGTGTTGACAGTGTTTTAGCTACCGCTGAGCAGTGCTGGCACAGCATCAGTGCTGTCTCTCCCACATTCCCCCATCACCTGTAGGTTGGGGGTGGGCAAGGTCTTGGGAGGGGACATAGCCAGGACAGCTGATCCAAACTAACCAAAGAGATATTCCACACCATATGATGTCTGCTCATCAATAAAAGCTCAGGGAAAGGGGGAGAGGAGGGGGGAAACATTTATTACTTTTGTTGTTTATCTACTGGATACTACATGTGCTTAAGTAGTTCTTCCTGGGAAGTGGCTGGACATCACCTGCTGGTGGAAAGTAGAGAATAAAATATTTTGTTTACTTTTGCTTCTGCTCACATGACCTTAACTTCTGCTTTATTAAATTGCCTTGATCTTGACCCATGAGGTTTTTTTCCATCTTGTTTTCTCCCCTCCCTCTCCTGATGAGGAGGGGAGTGATAGAGCAGCTTGGTGGGCAATTGACATCCAGCCAAGGGCAACGCACCATAACAGGCCAGAGGAAACCTTCACTCACACAGAGTTTGATGGCTCCTCAGGGAAATTTAAGCAGTCTGAGTGCCCTTCAGCCACCCCTTGATAACACATGTGCACTAAGGCACCATATTCTGTCAAAGAGTAATGACCAAACAGAAATTAGGCTTCGCAAGCTTTGTTGGCAGTCAAGTCTTCTAGGCAGGAGCTGAACGCTGAGAAAACAGAACATACTGCAAAGGTGTCAAAGGGCTTCAGGTGACCGGTGAGACTCAGCCTCCTGAATCATTTAGACCTTGTTTTTATGTATAGAGAGGAATCATCCAAAGATCTCTTGGTGTTTTATGTGGAGACAAACTCAATTCATGTACTTTGGGAAAGCTCCAAAGAAACAGAAGCACGGGGGAAAGTAGATGAGGGGCACCATGAGGGAGATCACATGGATTTTCCCCCTAGATATTCCATTGCCTTGATGGGGCTTTTAAAGAATTTGTAATGCTGTGTTGAAAACCTTTCTGCAAACCAGAAACTGTCTTTTTCCCCAAAAAAAGATGTGAAGTCAGATGAGAATTTCTCCTAAAATATCAAAATGTTATTTTTGTTGTAGTTATGCAGGTCATTTAGTCTTTTAGTATCTATTAATTATTCTTTGTCTAGGCTCATTATAAAATATCCAGCTAATGCTGCTCTTCTCAGTAGCCTGAGGAAGCTGCTTTAATGTTCAATGCTGTACTGTCAGGAACATTTACAGAATTGGCCTGGGTTTTTTGGCTTGTGATTTTGTTTGTTTGTTTATTTGTTTTTTCCTTTCTTTTTGTTCATTTATTTCAAGCTGTCTCTTAGTACACTTCACAAAACTCTTCCCCCCCTTACTTCGTGTTCATGGCCTTCAAAGGTCTAGATCACCTTAAATATTTTGTCTTATCTTTTTTGTGAGTGAATCATCCTAATTTGAGCTGGCTCAATTTTAACTTCTTTGAATTTATTTGTCTCATGTGATCCATTGCTTATTCAACCTGAATAGAATTTGCCAAAACTTGGTACTAAATGAACAGTATTTTTCTGCTCTGTAATATGTTTGTTTTTGCAGCTGTTTTTTCAGTCTTTTCAGGCTAACCTGTGAAACAACCATTTTCTGATCTACTTCTTCAATAGTAATTATTCCTGCCCATCTTAATCACCCAGCATGCAGTGTGTGCCCGAGGATTTGTTCCAAGAGATTAAGATGATTTCCCAAGGATGTCCCAAATGATCCTTATCTGATTTACATCTCTCTTCATTTTCATTATTGCCTTCAAAATTATAAAGGTTCAATACAGTTTTTGTTGTAGTTTGGGGCTTTTTTTAAAAGGAAATTATGCTGAGAGCTTCTCACTGCCTTAATGCTTCTGATGCTCAAGGATGTTGGTAATTTGTGTGTATGTAACTACAAAACTCTGATTTGATAGAATTTTTTTCCTGTTATTCACCCTTATGTTAACAGTAGCAGAGCCACTGATGCACTTCATGGTATTTCTGATACTTTGCTGAATTGAAGATAAAATCTACTAGTAACCTTTGTCACAAAGCAAATTTCTTCCTCTGGAGAGATGATGAACAAGCTTTCTGGTGTGCTTATCCAATAACTCAGTTGGTCACAAGGCTTCTGTATGGCCATAAATCCAGAGCAGGAAAATCATCTGAGTTATTCTGAAGTCACTGGTAGAATAATGGGATATGAAAATGTCACAGTAGAGATAAAAGCATTGAATAGGTGCAGTTATAACAGCTGGGATAAAATTAAAAGTGTTATCTAATTTTGTGCTTTAGGATATGAAGTGAACACCAACTTAGTTCAGGAATAAGTCCTTCCACTGAACAGCGTATACCCCAGAGCACAAATAGTGACTGATTAGATTAGTTGGTGACATGGCTGCAATTTTTCATCTTCCTTTGCTGCAAATGCCATTGATCATTCTCAGAGATTAAATGAACCAGTGGTATCTTGTGGTTTTGAAATTCCCTTGTTTTGAATGACTTGACATTCCTGTGTGACAACAGAACTCATTTCAGCCTGGTCCTGCCTGGAGAAAAGCCTGGTGACAATTCTGAGCTGCAAGGACACTTCCATATCAGTTTGCTAAATAGAATGGTACCCAAATTTCAGAATTCATCAGCACATGGTCAAGTGATCAAATTGTGTGAGATTTAGATATGTGGGCATTTTAGAAGTGGCTTGATCTCTTCACCTCCTTTCAGATGTGCTTTTAGAAATGTGAAAGACTGAGGCATCTTTGAGTTCCTCTGGAGCTGGCAGTTTTACAAAAGTAGGGCCAAATGTTCAGCAAATGCAAACCAGAAGAGATTCACTGAGACTAACATGACAAAAACAGGTGATTTTGTCAGAGCCACTCCATTTTATGACATTTGAAGTTGTGCGCCTGAACACAATGGACGGATAAAGAAGATCTTTTACTTGCTTTTATGTTGAGTCCCATTTGTCTGCTGACTAGTGCAGAATGCACCACAGAAGCACGAAAGGCATTCATGGTATCATAGTATCAGGAAAAGCATCCAGTATCCAGTACTTCTTGCCCATTTTTCTGAAGGAGTGGTACTATTTGAATGCCTGGATTTAGAGATAGTCTTCAAAAATTCTTGGAGAATGGTATCAAAATCTGAGAACAGCAATCAACTCTTAAAACAAGCAGCTATGACGATTATTAGAGGGAACCACAAAAGGTAAGAAGAAATACACTCACATTAACTTTAATGTTAGTTAATGTTGGCCTTAGCAGTCAAAGTAATGCAATTCTGAAAGTTCAGATTCTCTTACTGAGTAGTTGATACTCACTCTCTCCACTCTGCTGTGGCAGTATTACCTGCACAGACAGTTCCCTGTACTGAACAAAAGTCTGCTACAACTTAAATCTCCTAACTAGTCTGAGCTAAAGGGTGGACAACCTACCCAGTTTACAAATTGTAAATGTCATAAGATATGACGAATTCCAAAAGATATGAACCACTTCCCTGTACAAACGGGATAGCAGTCAGAATAGGAGGAAAATGGCTTCTGTGGGTTCTCATCACTGCCCTGCTGGCATGTACCTGGGCACATCGTTGGCTTCCTCAGCTCTTGATGGTTCACTTTGTTCCCTAGACAGAGATCAGGTCACTCAGCCACCACCATGCAGAAGGAATGTGTGCCTTTTTTGTGCTATAACCCTAAAATGGAGCCAGCTTCTAGTTCTTGGGAATGACAAGATTGTATCCTCTAGTATTTATTTTGAAGCTTATCAGTCTAGGCAGAGTTTAGGCTGACCTGACACAGCTATGGAGCTCTCTGGTCCTGTAATAGTATTTCAGCACAACACTTCGTAGGATAGATGAAGCCCCTGCCACAAATAGATCGACAAAAGTCCTCTAAAAGTAAAGATTTGAGGTTCACAACCAAAATGCTAGAATCTCATCCTTCTAAACTACTGGTTTCAGGTGACATTTGCTCTGCAAAGTGGCACTGAATAGTTCAAAATATATGTTTACCAAAGAAAAAATCAAAAAATCTTGCTACACACATTCCACATTCCCACTGTCTGTGTGTGGGAGCCATTCAGTCTGCTTCATGTTCAGTTTTTGTGTCACAAACATTTTCTTGTGACTAGCGAAGTGTACTAAGCCTGAAGGAGTCAAAAGAAAGATTATAAAACCAATTTATTTCAGAGCAACGGAAATAAAATATAACATATTTCCCAAATAAAATCTTTTCAACTACCTCTATTTGTTTCTTATCTACATTAAGCAATAATGAATAAACAAAAGTTAGGCAAGAACCATGCCCTTTCTCAAAAAACAGAATCCATTATCCACTGTGCTGATGCAACTAAGAAGCATAAAATTGATGTAATGGAACAACAGACACTTTTTTTTCCTTCTAGAGCAATATTTTCTTGCGATGGAAGCCAATTAGTGTTGTTCTCTGAGGAAACACGTAAACATCAGAGACAACATTTTTTGTCTAAAAAGAAACAAAAAGAGTGGAAACATTTTTGATCTGGAAAGACAATTTCATGTGCCTCCAAAAATGGAGAGAGACAGAAGAAGAGATTACTGTGGTTTTCTAGAGAAAAATAATGCAACTTTACTCTTGAAAATCCTAGAGCTCTGATTATTTCCATTAATAAAACCTACTGAAATTGTTCTGTTTCAAACACTGTCTCGCTGTGCCAAAATTTTCCAGCTGAATTATTTTCCTTAAGCAGTGAAGAAAAGATGCTTCTAAAGCATTTCTGCCTGTTGAGATCAGGAGTTCAGGTATGAAGAAGTGTTTATTTCCCTCAAATGTTCTTGCAGGAAGATTGTTGCTTGTCTTCATTTTGAAGTTATATTTTTCCTCTTCTGGGATGCACCTTCCTCTCTCCTCAAAGGATTCCTGTTTGTATTAGAATGCCTTGAAGACAAATGTGATACTGCTCTGGGAGAAGCCTTAGATCCTTCCTTGGGAAATAGAAAGGCACCATGACTCTATTGAGCTGTGTGCCTGTCCCTGTGCAAACATCTGTTATGGTCTCATACAGCCTGAGGTGGCTGAATGAGTTAAACAGTGAGGTAAATAATGAGGTAAACAGACTATCTGTGAAAATAAGTATTTGAATTGACATTTGAAAATGAAAAAAACCTGAAAATTTTGCAATCTAAGCCAGAAGGACCGTTGGAGATGTACAGCACCAGTGGCACGGCTCCTCTGCAGAGCTCTTCGTGCTGCAGGCACCAGCTGACGGGAGATGGAAAAAGGAGACTGGAGATGTAAGAGAAGGCACCACATTTTCAAAGTTTCCAGAATATTGCAGGGGTCATTCTTAGTTTCCAGGGACAAAGTCCAATTTGGTCAACTTGCCAAGTGTTGTCAAAAAAGAAGAAAGATCAAGCAAACCATGCAAGCAAGGTCTTCCTGCCAGCTCAACAGGCTCTCTTTTGTGAGAGAGCCCTAATTGTCAGGATTTACCACAATTATTTGGTACAGCAGATGACAGTCAGACTAGTGTAGGGAAGACACTAAATCCTTCAGAAAAGGATGGTCAGAAAACTCCAGACGACTTCAAGTGATGAAGTTGACATGCTTAAGGGAATTAGCACCTGACATCTGGAAATTTAAAACACACTACCGAAAGCAGGAGCTGGCTGTATTCCTTACACTATCCTGCTAATATAGAATAAAAATATGAATTAATATTGTTGTTTCTGGTTGGTTTTGACTTTTTATTTTTTTAATGATGATTTTTTTTTGCTTATCTAGATATTTGAACTGTTTTAACCACACATATTTTTTGGCAAGAGGGAGGTTGCCCTGATTTATTTGCACAGATAGCTAGTCCTTTGCTGAAGTCCTTTATTTTTGAGACTCAACCTTAAAAAACTGATTTTGTCAGCAAGGGGAATCTTGTATTTCTGTGTTTGTTTTTTTTTTCTTTAACATGAGTGCATCCAATTTAACATGAGAGTACTGATATGATCTTTTTAAGCTTCTCTCTCTCTTAAAAGTCTTTGGCTTTTAAAATGTGATACAAATGCAGCGTAAAAGCAGTCAGACCTATTGTAGCAGATAGGTCAATGTACATGAATAAAATTAACACAGAAGTAGCTAAAACCAAACAAGACCAATGGCTTCCTTGCTGCTTCACAAAAGTCTTGACATGGGTGACACTTCTAATTTTTTTCCAGAGACCACTTGTTGACACAGTAATAGCTGTGACAAGATATCTTCTGGGCGTGTCTCTAAAGCACAGATTTAAAGTCCTCTCTAGGCAAAGATGATTTTACAAGGAATTTCTTGGCTTTTGAGAAATGAAATATAGTTGTCATTACACTAATATTGTAGTTCCAGGTTTTTTATGACACCTATGCAAACATAGTTAATCGAAAAAGAGCATTTAGTGAGTCCCCTATGTGAAAAGTCATCACATCTAATCTGACTTTAATAGTACTCTATTTGTATTTCAGGATTTCCTGTTTGCTTGGCCAACAAAGACTATTATTCTGCAAACTCTCCTCTGTAGTTGTGGTTGCTTTTTTGACTTGATTTGGTAACGACATTTTAGAAATGCTGAGGTCTTTCCAATGCCTTAGTTCCAAAACAAAGGTCATGGGAAAAACTCTTATCCTTGACTGTAACCACAGCAAAGAGAAGCCAGGGCCAGAGATAATATCTTTGAATGATAAAGAAAGCAGATTAAACACATGGGACTGTCCAGAGACATTTACACATAGGGCAAGCCATTAATGGGCAATGAACTAATGATACATCTCCAGAAAATGTTTTCTCTGTGCCCAGAACCACTAACAAGATATGTAAGAGACATACCCTTAGCCACATATTAGGCACTCAGCTTGGGTGACTAGTGTCCCAAGATACCCAATTTAGTTGATATAGCAGGACAAGCTTCTCCAGACAGCAAGTCAGAGTAGGAGCTGCAGAGGTGACAGTGAGTATTTCTCATCGTGTTAAGGAAGAATTGAGCTGTAGCAGTTTAATATGTCAGACCTGACTGTAAAATCTCTTTATCTGCTTGGTGCAATCAGGGATTGAAAGCATATATCTGTGCTAGGAGGTACTGAACACATGAAGGCACAAGCAGTTACCTATGGGACTAAACAAAATGAGAACACTATACAAGCAAATGAAAGTAGAAACAGAAACAGTAAGGCAGGAGAAAACAAGCCAAAATACACTTCTCAGTCCTTTTGTGTTATTCTTCATGTGTATTCTTCACTGGTTCAGCTGCATTGTTCTGTTCATTAAAACCATGTGGAATTTACAAAGAGCTTAAATAAGTCCAGCAGAAACATCCCACAGTTGTTCTAAGCTGTGGGACAGATCACATTACAGAGAATTAAAGATGTGATGGGCAATGCCTGTTAATAGCAAAAAAAGCCCATACAACTTGCAGTCTGGTGTTTTAATTAACAGAGAATATACCAGAGATGGACATTACAGATCTATGCTTATTACGGATCTGTTCTCCTTCAAGTCATTGCGCTTCTGTAAAGGAATCTGCGAGGATACAGTTCTATCCTGTGTATGAACGGTTTAAACCTCTGTGTGGTGTCATCCTGACAGAGTTTCCCTCCTCATTTTGTATTCCTTATGTATTTGTGGGCTTCAGCCAAAACCAGAACCAAAAACGAGACATTGCAACTCTGAAGGTATTTCTGTCTGGGGACTAAAACATGGAAAATCTCATAAGAAAGTATGTTGTGCAACTGCTAGACAGGTTTGGTGAATTTGAAAGATGAGAGTAGCCTGGAAAAAACTTCACATTGGTGATTATTTGTGCAATTTGGATGTAAACTATTAAAACTTTCTAATTAGTCTGAATAATGTCTGTGCCTATATTCACTCCACTGGGAATGGATCTGTAGAGCAGAACAGCTGGTACTGAGGACCTGTGATTACTGGACTTATTTTGGGAGAGATTTACATCAGACAGGCTGCCAAAAGGTTTTCATTTTCCAAAATTCCTCTACAAGAGTAACCAGAGTATGACAAGTGGATTTAAAAGCACACCTCCTACCCAAGAGGTGGTAATGTACACAGGCCTGAAGGTACTTGGCAATGAAACCTCGTCTCTGAATAATGCTTTAAATTACAAAGGTGTTTTATAGACATTTATTGTAGACAATTGGAAAGTGGACTTTTAAGAGAAAATCAATTAATCCAAGATCTCCTAAATTCCAAAACATTAATGTGAGCTTTCAACAAAAAAAATCGGTGAAAATTTAAACAACCCCTCCGCCCCAGCAAAACATACCAAGATATTTTGATTCTACATTGCTTGGCTCTTCGTATCGTGCTCGTCTGATTCACTCAATGAGGTTCCCAAATCTTAGCTCTGCGCTTCGGAAAAACAAGATCCATCTGGTAGATGCAGGCAACACCAAACAAAAAGGATTAGCTCACATGATATTTTTCTCATTTTCATTCTTAATCTTGGGAAGGACCCAGAACAAAAGTCACAATAAGAAAATATAGTTCTGTTTCCAGTGGAAGAAGTTAAGTGCCCACTTATCAGGCACCATGAAGGTTCTCCACAGTTTGCAGCCGCTCCTTATAACCAGCCTAAGGAGGCAGACTAAATAGCTCAGTGTTGCAATAAACACATGAATTCAACTATCAGAAGCCGAATAAAGAAAAAGCTGTGACTTGTCCAAGTAACTACTATCACTGACTATTACACTGTCCAAGAAGTGAGAAAACAACCAGAGGTTTCCCTCACTTTTAGTTCAAATTGAGGTGGGGTTTGATTTAACAGTAGATGAAAAATAAGTCAGGTATGTGGATTTTGCAGCTGTGAAACCTCTAACTCCCTGTATGCTGCGTGGCCTTTCCACATACAAAGAACAGCCTGACCAAAAAGTAATTCTTGCCTGCTGAAATGAAGGAATGTCACCACTACCATCAAAAGGATTATTAAACTGACACACATATAAAAGCTGTACATTTCATACAGTAGAAATAGGGGGACACATGCAGCCAGTATAGTACTAGAATATACTGTATTCAAAATAGAGGTAAATCTCAATTCAGTGGCCATTCAGTGTCTGCAACACCTCTGGGTACAGATAAAAGATTTATTTTTCCAAGTCTGAATGCCTCTAAGGTAAAAACGGGCTGAAAGAACATTACTTTGCCAAGGAGTTTGCTGTTCAAACGTGATGCATGTAATTAAGGGCATTTGCATCCCATTTCCGCATCCTCAGGGCTCAGGTTAGAAACATACACATCTGTCACAACCTGACATGTTCAATGAAAGAAGAAATAGAGTTGAAATCATTACAGAGTGGTTATTTTTAACTAGAGAACCAGTCAAAATACAAAGGAAGGAGGCAAGAAAGGAAAGCATTCAGGGACTGTCGAGAGCATGTCAAAGCTGCAATGTTAATGGTAAAAAATGAGGACAAAGCTTTTTATTTTCATGTCCTTCATCTTCAGGTCTCAACAGTTATAATAATTCTTAAATGTGTGATTTGTTTGTTAGCTAAAGGTTAATGATCTTTATTTACAGAAACTCAAGGAGAAGCTCATCACTTCCCATGGATGGCAACAATCTATGGAATAGATTTTTAGTCATGGGAATTACTGGAAAGATTTAGCAAACCTGGGCCTGTCGATGCTGTCTTCAAATTTTAGGGACCAGATGATGTCCTCTTTCAAAATGCCCTTTAGACTCTGTTGCTGTTTTATCAGACTGCCATAAAGAGGGCTTTGGGCTAACAGCGCTGCATAGCTCTGCTGTACGACCGCTTTGCTATCAAAATTTTCTTTTCTTTAGGATAATTTTAGGCAAATAGCATTGACCCAGTGTTCTGTTTTCAGCTGGGATAGAGTCAATTTTCTTCCTAGTAGCTGGTACAGTGCTGTGTTTTGGATTTACTTTGAGAATAGTGTTGATAACACATTGATGCTGTAGTAGTTGTTGCTGAGCAGTGCTTACATGATTTGTCAGCTTCCTATGCCCTGCCAGTAAGTAGGCTGAGGGGGGGCACAAGTAGCTTGGATGGGACATACCAGGACAGCTGATCTCAGCACCCTGTTCAGCGTACAAAATAGGGGGAAAGCTGGGCGGGGGCCGAAGCTCAGGAACTGACGGGGCATCAGCTGGTTGGTGGTGAGCAATTGTTTTTCCATTTGCATCACTTGTTTTTCTTGAGTTTTATTCCTCCCTCTTCCTGTTATTTTCTCCTTCATTACAATTTTATTATTATTATTTCAATTATTGCACTGTTCTTATCTTAACCCATGGGCTTTCTTATTTTTACCTTTCTGATTCTCTCCCCACCCCATGGAGGGGGGATGTGGGGAAGTGAGTGAGCAGTTGTGTGGTGCTTAGTTATTAGCTGGGTAAAAACACAACCTCCAGGCTGTTGAGGACCTCCAGCTTCCTGCTTTAGAGCCATTTTGGATGCCACACTGGTACTACTTAAAAATAATGCCAGTACTTACACGAGCAAATTTCCTCTTCTGAAGGTAACATCCTGCTTTACAGTTAGGCAATGTTCCAAACCACAGGCATCTAGCTGAGACTACAAAACCGGCTTAATCAGGGTTAAACTCCTGAATTCCTACTGTTTATTGCACTACTCTTAGGAGAACAAAAATACACGGAAGTTCAAGAGTTGGATCAAATAGCTCTTCCTTTAAGCAAGGTTGAATACTTTGAGCTGAAACCTTGGTCAACTTAGGTCCATGGTAAATGCTTATTATAATAGCCTTCTATTTAAAGCAACAGAAAAAGCATCCCTGGCAGACTAACAAAACCCCAGACAGTTAAAACATTTAAAATTTAAAAGAATAAGGAAAGCTTTCATTTTAACACTAGCTCTTTTTCCCTTTCCCTTTGGATATAGAGAAATTTTTTTCTGATGCTGCCTCTCCTTTGACTGTCTTTCTGTTGGTAAGAGAGATGGCATTAATTGCCCTCTTGCACGTCAGTGTTATCTAAAATGAGCTGCTGAAGCTGCTGCTGTTGATCTCTCTTATGAGTATGAATATGTTTTCTTGGAGACTTAATAGGACAAATACCCAGAGAGTGAGGAAGAAAGAACAGCATAGATAAATGTGCTGCTTCTGATTCTGCAGACCATTGCATGAAGTGTCTCTGTAAGACAAACAAGTTTTGGTACACATCCTTATCAGCTGCCTAGATCCGGGTAAACATACTTCACTGACTGGTTATTTCAGACAGAGCTGCCTTCCTGCTCACAGGCCGGGAGCAGCACAGCCACAGTCTTCTTTTTCTCAAATTAGATTCTTTCCCTTAGTAAAATGCAAAGAAGGAAGAAAGGAAACAGAGTCAAGGATAGAAAGAGCACACGCTCAGAGGTGGGCAGCAGCGGAAAGAGAAGCAATCCTCCAGGTGGGAAACATTAATATTTTTGTGGCACATTCTGTTCACTTTTTTCTGAAGGTTGGAGAAATAAAGGCAGACTGACAACTCTGGTGGAAGCTGTGGTTTCAAAGGCTTGCAAGCAGGTCAGAAAGGGTGGAGAAG
Organism: Cephalopterus ornatus; assembly: GCA_013396775.1. Lineage (NCBI taxonomy): Eukaryota > Metazoa > Chordata > Aves > Passeriformes > Cotingidae > Cephalopterus > Cephalopterus ornatus. The sequence continues at coordinate 115,428 of VZRE01004930.1, forward strand.
GTTATTTATTTCCACCAATTTGTAATGCTGGTTTCAGCATTAAATTAAAATATCTCAGAAGAGGTGTTTTCTCCCTCCTCTATTCCGCTCACACTTCTTTCTGATGTGTCAGTTCAGTTCAGGGACTGCCATTTGTTTAATAGAATATAAGCCAGATGGTAAAATGGTACCAACAGATTTAAAACTTGATTATATCCATCTTTACCTCTTTAATTTTAAGCTAAATGTATAATTTGTAATTGTACTTTTTTTATCTTGGTCAGCATAAATTGTCTGTACTTCACAATCAACCTTGAAAACACATGCATTTCCTTTGAAACTTTTACAGGAAGCTTTGACTTTTTAATTTTCATTTATTTATTTACATTCTCTTTATGCTATAAAATAAGGCCTTAAGAGATGAAAAGCATTCAATCAGCACAACTAGAGTTATTGATTCAGCATCCAAAAAGAATTCATCATCAGATTTATATCCTGCCCTCCATTAATTTAGTCTTCCATGACCATAGTCTCTAGAGACAAGCCTACATGAAGAAATATATTCTCTGTTAATTCCATGTTGAAAAATCAGTGTAGTGTTCCAGAAATTAGTGTTAAAGTTAATCTTACTCAAATTTAGAAAAAGCCCCACTCCTTTACATGCCACAATAGTATTTTATGTTGCAGTCATCAGCGACATGAGGAGAACAGATGCTGAATGGTACCTGAACCAGGCAGAAATTAAATGCAGTCTCAGCATCCACAGCAGCTCTGTTGTGATGATCCTCTGCCTTCCTTTCTGACTTACTGGGGAATGTTTGTGAGACACTGGTCCCACATGGATAGAGCACCTCATGGATGGAGTACCTCATCACAGTCATTGGGAGCATTACAGCATAAAGTTCATAAATGCACATTTCATCCATCATAACAACAACTGGACATGCCACTGGGAACATAAACACAAATGACCTTCAATAAGACTGGAATGGTCTTCAGGACCCACGAGCATCATTAACTGCCATGTCATTTATGGATGACATGTACTGAAAAGCATGATAGTTACATTTCCAGTTATGAGTTTAGAAGGCTAATTTATGAAAACCATGTTTGACAATAATGCAACTGAGTCTTCTTTTAGTAGTCCTGATGTTACATTAGATTTACAGGACACTGCATGGAATTATTCCACACTCCAACCAAGCAATATATATGTATTTTTTATTTTAGGAAGCTAGTTCTCTACAATCATATTTCAGACATCTGAGCTGCTCAGAGATTTTCATGTCAGCTTCATGCAGTAGTAAGGAAGGCTTCCCTGCAGTCCAACGCCCAGAGTTTGCTGCCATGACTTCCAGTAGGTTGTGTGAATAGGGTGGGAATACAGCTGCCCACTTATACTATTTTAAAGCCATCACAAAACAGTAGCCTGAGGAGCCTAGTGATAGCAGTGCTCAAGTACTTTGCTATGTATTTGGTCTCATTAGAATTGCTTTCTTCAGTCTTTTCTCGCTTCCTGCCTTTTCTTTCCCAGAAGCCCTTAAGTAGGATGTCAAAACAAACAGTACTCAAGTGGGAGACAAACACTTGATTGTGTGATGCTAAAGTGAATTTCAGATGAGGCAAAACTATCCTACAATGCCCCAGAATGCATCTCAATTCACACAGGGGAAGAACTTACATAAAAATGAAATAGCAACCTAAATCTACAGAGAGCTGCTAAATCACTTCCATATTGCAGCTGATATTATCATTTCTAGGAAAGCTCCACAAAGGCCTTCAGATAAGTATGAGGAAAGTAAGCTGAGATATAAACATTAGATTATTTGTGCAGAAGGCCAAGTTCATGCTAAAGTGTTTTCCTATTTTTCTGTTCTTCATGTTCTGTGAAAAATCAATATTCCTCTCAGACATGTTATACTGTACATTGAGTTGCATAGCAGTAGCCTTGCACTGCATGTACCTTACTCTCTTTGAAACTGCTGGAGGCTTGGATAGAATTCAAAATAATGACAGGTTCTGCTAAAAATTCTGAATCGGAAACTTCAAACCAGATCTACTTCCTCCTGCTGAAAGTAGTGGACGTCCCTATTTTTTTTCTTTTCTTTTTTTCAGGTCTAGGGTCAGCCCTTGAGGAGGACAACAAATTGGGTCAATTGAGGCATCGTGTTCCGACCAGGCAACAGCAAGTGAGCTGATTGCTGCAGTGAAACTGAGGAACATTTGAGAGATCACACTGACCTTGTAAAGTCTAAGTGACTCATACCACTGGAAAAGAGAGCAGTTCTTATCAAGACCAAGAGTAGTCTTGCTATGACAGCAAAACAAGACAGAAAAGAAAATATTTCCACATGCAAATTGCCAGCAGTCTGTACTGCCCCGAACATAAAGAATCCACGACCAAGATGACATTTCTATTGTGCATTTAACAGCTGCAATATAGTCACTGAGTGCCACTGAAACTAAGAGAAAAGGGATGTAATTTTCACATTATATCAAAACAGTCTAGAAAACATCATCTTTCCTTCCTTACAATTTATTCTGTTTGCCTTGGTTACCTTGCAATACATGACCAGGAAAAAACCTTAGAGAGAAAGCGTTTTCTCACCCAAAGAAAACCTACCAGATTTAAAACAGTTTTACCTTCCATTTAAGGACACACACATCAAAAAAAAAAAAAAATATGAAAATTTTCACAAACTGAAAATCTCCCAAAAACTACATCAAATTTTGCCTAATTTTATACTTTGTTTTCCCCTTCACCAGATATGATTACTTCTGCAAGTGAAATTTTAAAACAAAACAACAAAGCAAAGCAAAAAGTACATCAGAGCGTAAGAAAACCTTTGGTTGTTTAGTGTGTCAAAATCAAGCTTTGGATGATTTCCATATCAGCATATTGCAAGAACTGGCAAGTGAAATTGAAGGCAAAGTGCCTCAAGGACGGCTGTAATTTTGTCACAAAATGGCACTTTTCTCCTGAAAGCCACAGTGAAGTGAATATATCTTGAGAGGTCAGTCAGAGGATATCTAGGAGCGCTGATGTGATGCCATTGTTAGAAAACCTGATGCAAACCTACCAGGTTGTTCTTCAGTATAACACGTATGATAATCTGCAGAGTTGCTCTCTAATCTCCTATGCACCAGCCATCTACCAACTGGTTGCCTGGAAAAGGACTCAGTGACATAAGTAGATAAAATTTCAGAGTTACGTAGCAAAATTTATCAAATAAATTTTCAAATAGAATATGTGTTGACCTCAGCTCTTTCCTGGATCAGGTTAAATTTTAACAAAATCAGTGTTTTCCAATAGACAAATATCCTCAAATCCCTGCTCAACTCTCATATAAACTTTCAGTACTACTGCCCTTTGGAGCTATATTCATTTGCTTTAGCCAGGCATTGTGCCATGTCTTCATCAACTCAGTCTCAGTTGATTCACCTTGTGTTTTACATGGGAAAATGAACTTGAAGAACAAGAAATGGATCTAAAAGAAGATAGTACCTCCTTAAAAAGTACCTTATAAAAAAGGGACATCAATTGATCTGAAGGCAAAATAGTTTTACTGCAGTCCCCTCAGCAGTGAAATACAAATGACTGCAGCATGTTTCACCATGAAAATTAAGCTCTGATCTTCTCTTCCAGCATCCAGCATTTAATATATTAAAATATGATTTAACCTTCTCGTCAGGTTGGCACTGGTGTACTACTCTGACTTGTGTACTACCCTGACTGAGGACACAGGAGGTGTTCTCTAATGCCTTGGTACATGATGGCACCTGGTACAAGCACAGCTGACAGGACTGAGACTGAATTTGCTGTGTAACCCATTCCCCATGATCAATTATTCAGAATTTTGGCTACCATTTGGAGATGAAGTTTATACATTTTGTCTTTTTGCCTGCCCACTCACAACTGACAGACTGGGTAATTTCAACAAAAATTATTCTTTTGCCACTGCTGAAATCGTGGTGAAGGGAAAATGCATTACACTGGTTTGATGGGGAAGAGTCCTGGTCTTCATCTTTCTTAGTTCTGATTTCTTCTTCAGTATCTGGAGATGGCATTTACATTTGGGAACAGAATAAACTCTTGTCAATGTCTTTTGCCATGTGAAGAAACTGTCCAAATGTGATCAAGCTATAAGGCTGGAAAAAAACAATTTACATACCACATATTCTCTAGAAACTTCATATTCTGCTACCCTAATCTTCAAAGATTTCATCTAGAGAATAATGGTCTAATCTCAGAGCTCTGCTCTCCACATCAGGGCATGCTGAAACCCAATGTACTGACAATTCTGTGGAGCTTGCTTTAAAAAATAAGTTACAAAAGACAGCACACATTTATTTTAATAACACAGGTTTTGTATAAACTAGAAGTTGGCAGGAGATAATTTAGGAAGGGAAGCTGTTTATAAAATATAAGCATTCCCTGTGACACCGTATATTTTGCAGTTTTGGAAATTAGCAGAAGAAGACTGTCAAGGAAAAAAAAACAGGTAAGAGTGGTCTGAAAGAATCCATTGCAATAACAAATGAAATGACATGTACTACAGGAGGCTCTCATGAGGAATGGTAACAGGTTCTGTGACCCATAGCCATGGGACTGGTATGTATACAGAGAAAAATTAAGGAAATGTTAATTTTGGAGATGTTAAGATGAACACAAAAAATTAGGGAACCAGGAGCATTAACAGACCTGGTCTAACACATTAAAGATTCCAACTTCAGTTGTCCTCTGTTGACGTGGAAGTCACGGACTCTG
>VZRE01004931.1:0-27854 GCA_013396775.1 Cephalopterus ornatus
GAAGGCCTAGAATCAAAACCACTACATGCAGAAAGCTCAGTCTTTCAGACTTGTGTCCAACCCGCGCCGAGTCAAGAGGATTTTATTTTATTTTAATTTTTTTTGGTGAGACCTGCGGAAACAAAACCCCTTCCATTTAAATAGCTTTAAATTAGGCAGAAACAAGAATCATTTTCCCATGTTCTTTCAATTTCTTTACTGCTCTAAACTGCGTCCTTTCAGCCCTCCCAGAAAATGCTTCAGCTGAACAGGCAGTGATGGAGAGTCCTTAAAGACAGCGCTCACAGTTTTGAAAGAGCACCAAACAGCAGCACTCAGAACGTTTTAGAAATGACTGATGAGATTTTATGGTGCTTAGGAGAGAAAATATCTCAGTATTCATATGTAAATCTCAGATATTCACCAGAATGTTGCATTTTAAGTACTGCTATATTTTTCTTTGCAAGCGCATATGGAGTAAGTAGCTGGAGGTAATGTTCCCTCTAGAGACTCTGAAATTTGTTTTAATGTGAAACAAAAATGTCAGAGTACTAAAGCTCTCAGGCTTTTTTTTTTTTTCCTTTGCAAAGAAAGTTCTCAAAGGAAAATGGANTCTCAAAGGAAAATGGATAGAAAAATTAATTCTAGAGGGATTAACAAAATCCAATTAACCTGGTAAAACCAATAAGTGAATTAGCAAATTTAGTAATCAGAGTGTTGTGGGTTTTTTGTTTGCTTAATTCTTGCATTAATAGCTTAACATGGTAAATGTTTAACAAAGAAGAGCCCTCTTTGTCACTCACAAACATAGATAAGTTCACGCATTTAGAAGACTTTTATTTAAATTGAAGAGCTTCTGGAAGAAGTTCAGCATACCTGCTCATGAATCAAATTTGTTCAACATCACTTCGTTTGGATATAGAAAGTCGGTGTTTTTGTAGTTTAGCATGTTGTGTGTATATATACACTATGAACATAAGTAAATACAAATTAACTTTGTATTTATATCCCTGTGCGTGTATCTATGTTTTTTTCATATGTATGTATGAACACACACATATACTCCTTGGATCTGATTCTTAAATTTCTGGTAGGTCAGATAAATTATAATTATTCACTACTGAAAGTAGGAAAATTGAAATGTTCTCCACTTACTTTCCATCAAAGTGTAAGCTTCAAACTTTGGGCAAAGATACAAACTCCTGATATTATTTATCCAAACCTTTCAAGCCTCACAGTGAATTTAATGTGAAAACAACCTACTAAAAATCCCCCAAACCTCTACTTTTGAAGCTGCCACAATAAACAGGAGCTATATAATAATTGTCCTGCATATGCCTCAAATCTGGATCTAAGGGGGTTACTGTAGGGCAGAAGAGACTGCAGTTGTTTTTTCCAGAGTCTCTCCACTAGAGATGGGTCCAATGTCATTGTAGAACAGATTTGGCAGCTGGTAAAAGCCAAGGTAAGTAGTGACAGGCTCGTCTTCACTGGGACTGGTGCTGGCTATCACAGCCTGTCCTCACACCCCCAAGAAGCTTTCTGCCACCCACACCCCACAACCCCAAGCCCAATCTGCCCCTCTCTAATTTACCCCAAGCCACATCTATACTCTCTTCTGCGGGGAGAGGTAAGTGCCACTTTTGTAGCAGTTATAACTTTCCATTGTATTAGTGGTCAGTGTCGGGGGCACCTGGTTATGGGCAGGTGGAGTGGAGGGGTGGGAGGAATTTAAGTCCATTTACGACTTTGTTGCAGCTGAAAGGGTACTCCATGAACAGTATGCCATTGTTTCAGGCACGTGAATTGACACAGAGATACTCAAGAATGGACATCTGGGTACTGATTTAAGGACTTCCTTTATGCGTGGTGTGCTGTGTCTCTCACCACAGCCATCTCTCAGGCCATGAGATGGACACACTGACAGAGCACGGGGCTGATCAATGGCCTCACCATGCCACTGAATCTTCAGTGTTAAGAAATAACAGCGATTACAAGAATAATGATGACGATAATAGCCTAGGAAGTGGAATTACACATCTTGAAAGTAACCTTGTTACTGTATTTGAGGAAAAAAAAAAAATCCAGTCGTCTCTTTGCTCACCTCGTGTGTTTATCGTGTTCGCAAAAATACTTTGGATGGATGCACAAAATCCACAGGAAACAGGTTCCTCCATTTTGGCAGCAGTTCTTGCTAACAGGCTACAGCCAGGAATAACCAGCTACCGCAGTAAATTTATTGAACAAATAAGGCACCTACTTTAGCTGCAGACAGACAGGCCACCAATTTGATCTTGATGCTTTTATAATTTGTTTTGGTTGTCTATCGCAAAGATTCTACACAGTTATTCTGACTCATTAGCACATGCAAAAGGTCAAAAACTAAATTAAGCAGCATTCTCATAACTTTTAATTAATCTTTCATTAACAGATACAATTGCCTTCAGGCTTTTGTTGTTCCTGGGCTTAATCAGAGATTGAAGTTTGTAGGGGCACTCATTCAAGGATTTGACCTTTCACATGTTCTTTAAAAGTTACTTTCTTTGATCTAGTTTTCTGGCTACTAAGTCTGGAAAAGACATGCCAACCCTGGTGTCCGAACGGAAGACTACAGCTCCCAATTAGATTCATTCTGGGAGAAATGGATCTGGATTCTAATAAAAGGGAGTGAGTAAGAAAATGGCACCAAGAAGGAAACTCTCTTTACTGGTGATGTTTTGGAAGATGGTTCCAGATAGTGAAGAGAGACAAATATCATACGTATCTAGGGAAGAGGCACTGCATATATGTCTGCAGCTGAAGCTGGTAACACACATCTTACTTCAGATCAGTTCTTTATACTCTCCATGGGAGCTGGGGCAAATGAGAGAACATAAAAGGAAATAGCTCTCTCTGAAGCAGGGCAATAGCTTTCAGCATAGATCCGTTCACAGTCCCACGGCAAACAAAGTGCTCAGCTGCGATAATAGCACCGAGAGCAGGCTGAGGGAGACATCGCTATTACTGCCATTTTCTTCTTTCCTCTGGAAACTTAGAATCAAAAATTTAGAATTTTGTAAATTCCCCCCAAGTGAGCGGAAGAGGAGAATTTATAGGTGGCAATAACCAGTGCTGCTGACAAATGTCCAAAGGCACTAGGCACTGACCAGGGGTGTTTTGAGACTGGCATTTTGGGCTCCATGTATGAAACGTGGGCAATTGTTCTTTACCACCCACACCAGCTTCTTGGGTCTGGAGCTGCCCTTGCATCTCAAAATCAGGACCACGAGGTGAAAAGTGTTCTGATCAGGTACCACCTAGCACTTACTTGACCGTACAGTATGAAGTTCTTGCATCACCTGTGGAGAGGATTTGTCACGAGCTTCTGAACTTACCCTCTACATTTGCTTCTTGTTTATGTTTGTTTGTTTGGGTTTTTTTTTTAATCATCAGAGCCCTTTCTAACTTTCTGCACCAATTCTCGAAAGCAATGAAATCATGATGTGCCACTTCCCTGTTTTTTTACTTTAGGACCAACATATTTCAAGTAACCCAGTGGCTATTTTTGGTCGGCATTTTCGACGACATCAGGAGCGAAGCAGAGCGTCCTGAGCTGATGAAAGGCTTGCTAAGGGACTTGCCGATGGCTGGCTGCATACTTATCAGGCTTCATAGAGGACTCCCTGCTGAGGAATAGAGGATTCCTTGCTGAGGAAGACGCACTGTGGTGTCAAGGTCCTTTGCACGGGGGCTGCATATTTGCATTAATATGCAGGGCTTTTGTTTGTCTATTTGGTTTTGGCTAGTGTACCTATCAGTATGTACCAACACCATCCTATCATGTCCTTCCTGCCCTTTTCCACCTCTAGAAACACCTTCACAGTGGATGTGAAAAATCGACTTATATACTCGTGTGATGAACAATTTAACATGTGTTAACTCAATAAAAGGTAAGATGTTGGGAGGGTTCCTCTTTTGCCTCTTGGAAGAGAGGTTATTAATTTCTTTAAGAGAAACATTTAAAATATGCTATGATTTTCCTGGTTTGGGGAATTGTCGCAGTTTTCCCCTTTGCACCTTTTAAACATATAAATTAAAAAGGGATAGCAACTGTGTTTGCACATGAAATTCCTCTACCATAACTTTACACTTCTAGGTACACAAAACAGAATTAGTTTGACAGGGAAGTTTTAGTGAAATATAGAAATGAAAGTGAAGTCAATTCTCTGCTTATCATCCGACAAAAAAAAAAAGGTGTATTTCACTCTCTGAGCTTTAACATGGTACTCCCTGCAGCAAGTCATTTACAGATGATCAACACCTTTCTACTCTTGCCGCTCATTTCCCTATTTGAACTCTCTTCATTAACCCAGCAATTTGCAATGGCATTGGGTGGTGGATTTATCACAGGACCTGCTCTAAATTGGTCTCTGGGGGCAACAGAGCCAAAAGTAAATTGAATTTCCGATGTGAAAGCCTCTTTTTCTTTTTCCCCTTTTTCCTTATCTCTTGTCTTAAAATGTAATATCATTGCCATGATCCAGGTCTCGTTTATGACATAAATACAGAGTAGGTGATCAACATACTATAATCTCTAGAATAAATCATGAGTCGATTTGAAAGGTAATATTTTATACTTGATTCTCCTTTAGAAATTTCTATTTCCTATATGGCTTTTCGGTTTAGAGTACTTTTTTTATGTTATGTGCAATATTTTCAAGATTGGGTTATTTTTGCTTGAGAATATTAGGGTCTAAACATTACTGTTTTAGGAGGTGTGAAAAGGAATTTTGAATCTAGTCTATTGTGACCTAATCTTAACCAAAATGACATTATGCGCCAGAATTTACCTTGCTTTAGCTAAACAAATGTCACTAAGCCAGTGCAAGTATGCGTGGAAACGATCAAGATGAAAACTATTACCTTTCTGGCTATTTACATGCCTCAAAGGTTATGCCTTTCTGTATCATCTGCAGCAATGCCAAATCTCCACCTTTTTGAAATAACGGGTTGATCTCACAACAGAGCTTTCTTCTAACAGCTGGCTGAGGCCTAAGCCTTTCATCTGAACAGATTACTTGCAGTCTGATTTTTGATACTGCTTTTTTTTTTTTCCCTCGGTTCACTTTTCCAAAACCTGTTCTGCGCTCCCAGACTCGTCACTGAATATTTACTGAGTGAAGAACGGGATTGTTGTGTGACCGTGTGGTACCAGGAGTTTAGATTAACAGATTGACACACAAGGAAAAAGGCCCATGGGCTTTATGTACAGGAAATGGTTTTCGTAAAGTATATAAAAAGTACTTTTTGTTTGCTGGGCTTTGGAAACTTGACCAGAGACAAAGCCAGTGTAACAGAGTCCTGTTGATTGTCTGCTTTTGCCGTTTTGGAGTTCCATTTGGAAAGAACACCGATTTAAGACACATAACGAGCAAGGAGTGTCTTTGCTCCACTGGATTAATCTCCCAGAGTATTCCTTGCTCCTCCAACGGTTTACTCCCCAGAACTGATGCTATCTCTTCCCACCAGGTCTTCTGCACACCCACATACAAAGGACTTTGAAACAATTACCATCCTTAACATCCAGGGACAATTTAAGGAGAATATGACTTGCAAATTGAAGTAGTGGTCATTTCTATCAGCTTTGATTTAGTTTAATGATTGCAAATAATAATTAGTAGTTGGTATTTGAACACATTGTCATTGAAAGCTTCCCAGTGATTACAGCACATCTAGGTCATTTAGATGAACAGTTTCACCCATTCCAAGGCAAATGAGCAGGATTTGTGGCTGAAATCTAGGGCCTTAAGCATGGCTTAAACTTTTGCATGCCCTGAATAATCCCACTGGAAGTGATTCAGTGCAGTCTGTCACATTTATCTTGTGTGAATTACTGTTTCACCGTTTCAGCTCTCAAGATTAAAATTCTGGCAGTGCATATGATAGATGAATAATTTCTCGACCTAAAATTTTCTTTTTTTATTCTTTGCAACATCTATTTTTAATATTTAATTAAAAATTAGGATAAATATGCAGTTGCTGCAGTGAGCCCTGAGTAGTCCAGGGTTACCACAGGAATATTAAGTGCAAAATGAGCTTGTATAGTTACCAGCCATTACTAGGAAGTTCAAAGTCCTTGATACACTATTTGGATCAAAGCCTATTATTTTCTCTACTATTCTGTAATTTCTTTAAAGTTTGATTTTTCTTAAGGTAAAAGAATTTTTTATTAGTAAAAGAATTATATTGCCCAAGCATATTCTTAGAAAATTTCATGCAAGATCAAGTTGTTGAAGATTGTTTTGAAATACTGTTTAAAAATTTCTTTCATAAACAAAAGAAAAGTAAATCTCAAAGATAAATTTGTTGGGTTTTCTTCTGCTTTCATGTTAAAATAAAAATAATTATTTCCTTTTCAATTAAATTCTCCCTCTTTTGATTTATTTTTTATTTTTCGACAAGGCAAAATTGAAAGGCTATGCTTTTGGGTAGGTGCAACAAAAGTTCATTTTGAAACAATGTGGGTGGCGAGGTATGTGTGTGTAAGGGTGGAGCCCCTGAAAACAGCAAGGCAGTTCACACAAAAACAGTTGGAGTTTGTAATTTTTGGGTCTTAACATTATCTTGCCCTTTGCCCAACTCCGTGAAATCAGCATGGCTTCTCAGGAGCACGGGTTAAATTTCAATAACTTTAGAACAGACTAGTAAACACATCGATTTTTTTTTTCCAGTTATATCAATATAAATAAAAAATTTCCTTAGCTTTGTTACTTCTCATATGAATTTTGCAGTCTCTCTGCTGCTGGTGTGTTTGTATGCAGGGGCATGATGGAATCTAGTGTTCCTATAGTGACTGAAAGCCCTTAGCTACATTCTAATCATAACAGCATTAACTCAGGCGAGTAAGGCTGGTAAATTGCACCTCTTCCAAAGATACAGTTCAGGAAGTGCTGATGTTTCTCTACCTGCATGTCGTTTCATACCTCTGTGGTTTGATTCCCCTTTTATAAAACAGAGATGAAGGTCTTCCCTTGCAACAGAAAAACGTTATGAGGCCATATTAATTCATAAACATGATGAGTTACATAAAGGTGTTCATGAACATATTGCTGAGAAAGTAGCATTATAAATGGCTTCAGGATAATGGGCCTGCTATCTAATGGATGAAACCATTTTCAAAGCAGTTGCTAGGGTTATGTTTTTCATCTTTCTGATACACATATTATACCAGGAAAATGCATCTGTCTGGGTCTTGTGAGGATCATGTATAATTCTCTTCTCCGTGAGCCCGTGGAAATTTTACCTGGGTCACTGTTGTCAAATATCACTTCATATTCTACATTTGGCTAGAGATAATTCACGGACCCCCAGGCACATTTTGTGCAGCCTAGTGGCACCGTGATCTACTCATTCCTGTGTGTGCCTTTCGAACGAAATGAAGGCTCCCAGAATGCTGGAGACACTCAGGCTTCAAGAGCAGAAGAAAAAAAAAACGTGAAGGGCTGGGGATGTCTAAATGCAGATTCTTTGTGCTAGGTAAGTTCGCGGTCAAGGTAAGCAAAAGAAAACAACAACAAAAAAATCAGATGTTAAGGTTAAAATTGACAGGTAAAATTGTATATGGAAATTATGTTAATACTTAAAATACATCTTTATGATTCTTCCTGTTGTCAAATTTCTTTAGGGAACTGGGAAAATCTCCCTTCAATGGGGTTAATTAAGGAGAGATTCTCTATGTGCATACCTAGGAATCTCATTGGTTTTTTTTCAGATTTGGCTTATACTGCAAATGTCTGTTGACACTGCTCAGTCAGTGAGATTCTTTGATCCAAGGGGACTTTGTGATTAGAAAAATCCAATGAAAAGAGCTGATATATTCAAATCTGTACAAGGCCCCACTTTGTAAAACTGAATATGGGCGCTTAGTGTGTTTTCTGCTAGGAGTATGTCTGTTACAAATTCAGGCAAACCCCATGTGATTCCTTATGGTGTACCACACTGCCACAGTAGGTATGTCTTGATCTGTTACTGGCATTGTCCATTCAAACAAATATAAATTAAATCTTACTAGCTGGTGTTTAGAAAAATCCTTTTTCTGGTCAAGTTCAAAATGAGGATATAATGCCTTGTTTTTCAGGGGCTGCCCATTTCAAGGAGAGGTCATGCATGGGACTGACACAAATAAAATGAGAGTTAATTTCTCATTAGAGATGTGAAACGGACAATAGCTTTAGGGCTCAATTATGTTCTGCAGAAGCAGATGAGAGTGGAGAAGAGCAATCAGTTAAGATTTTTCCTACCCAGTCATGTTTTATCGCAGAAATGTCAATGAATTCCTCTTTTTAAAGTCCTTTGGGACTTCCAGCTGACTCGTGCTCTGTCTGAAACAAAAAGTTTGGTATTTCGAAGTCTAGATATAAGGACTCTTTTTTGAGTCTCTTTAACATCGATTTTTTTTCTGTGCTCTGTGTTGCAATTTGATCCCATAAATGTTTGCATTGGTGATCTGAAAAGGTTCGGACGCTGCCCCACACTCTGCGGCTCTACACCGTGAGTGACCCCTCCTGATGCTTCTGCACACAGCCTTTGTCACCCTGAGCAGTGTCTTCTCTCACAAATAAACAGGCAGCCCAAAAGAATGCAGCAGAGGATCCACATGTCTAATGTAAGTCACCTTTGCCTTCACCTCTTGTGTGTGAGACGGACGGGGAAATGCTTGAATATTTCTCTCCAGGGCTGTAGGACGTGACACACTGGCCACACACAAAGTCTTTTACGTGGTCTGAAAGAAGACAATGTGGACGTCTCACTAACAGCCCGTGTGAAAATGTTGCAGTGGGAACTTTTTCCTCTGTGTGCTTTGTGTAGTGTTACAGCACATCCATAACTGAGGTGTGCAGGTGCTTCCTTCAGGGATTAATTACACACTGCTGTAAGAGACAGAGGTAAGAACGTTTGTCTGAATTCTCACAGTAAAAGCCTCAATGACAAACAAAGTATCTCCATCGCTGTCTTGAAGTTTTATACCTCTTTCCCTGTTATAATAACTTGACCCTGTTTATACTTACGGCTTTCTCTTGCCTTTTCTCCTCTTGCCTGTTCTGATGCCTTCAGTCTATGCACTTCAACCCTGACCACATATGTTCAGAAAATGTGTATTAGGAGGTCTGACAATTAAATACATCTCTTGGTGTTATGTTTAGAGAATAAGCATAGAGAAACCTCTTACACGTTAATAGTATATTTAAAAGTACCTAAATATCAGTAACACAGAGAATCCTTATAGCACTTAAGATCCCATGAAAAGATTCCTGAACTCCTTACTGACACTCTCAACTTTGAAGAATAATCAAGAATTCTTCTTATTAATACTGATAATGGTTGTCTATATTTCCACAACTCTGAAAAGAAAAACATTTTCTTTGGGACTGGTCATGCCACCACTATTTCTTTTGCTGCTCTTACCCAAAATGAGGGCACATGATCCTGTTCTGTGCCAATCATACCCATCCTCAGGACTTTTAAATGTTTGGACAGGGTGCCTGTAAGTTTGTCTCTTTCTACATTACATTTTTCCAACATTGTCCAGATAGACTTCGTGTTTCCAGATATTCCCACACCACTCTCATGCCCTCCCCAGTTCATGCAAAGGCAACGCCTCTGCCAAATGAGGAAAACTTCCCTCCAACTGGCTGCAAAATAGCCCTCACATTAACAGAGAAACCAGGAGCTCAATCTCTCCCTCCTATCCCCACCTTACAACAATTATTATGTCTTAATACCATCAGGACATGACAAGGGGCTGAGCTCTCTTGTAGTGCAGCTGCAGCCAGTTTCTACTACTTTGATTTACAGGCAGAGGGTTGTCCTTGTCTCTATTTCATTCAAGGAGAGATTTCACGACTAATGTTCTGCTGCTACATCTCCAGGCTGAGCCTGCTGTAAGTTTCCATTTGGCCTTTCTAACCTGGAACTTCTATTTCTGCAGATGTTTCAGCTCTTCATCACTACCTGAGTCTTTCCTGTAAGGAAAGGTTCTACATCCTGACGCATCAGTTCCCAAGTCAGAAAGGTCATGATATATAGTTTGTCAAAGTAAACATTAAATTTAAATCCCCTGCTCCTCTTCTTCTTCCATTAGTTGAGTCAGAGTAGCATCTGCATCCCTATGAAACAGCAGAGTCAAAGCCAGCCACCTGCATTACTGCAAATACATTTGCCATCTGTTTCTTATTAAGAACTGTCAATTTCACATCATCCAGATCTGTGTCTTTGCTGCCAGAGAAGCTGTTCAGAAATGGCACTGAAAAAATAATGAATCCCAAGAAGATAATCAGAGGAATGTGTTGGCTTTACTTCTCATATAATTGTTATAGTATTTCATAGATGTACTACAATCAAGAAGAGAAAAATGGCAAGTGATGTCTTTCCCATCCTGAGACTTCCACCCATAGTCCAAACCAGTTAATATGAACACAGGCAGGATGGCAAAGAGGCAAAGGATTTACCAGGAAAACTATGCATGGTGTGATAAGTTGTGGTGGGTGCTGCTATGCTTAGCCATTCTGTTATTTCCTGTAAGTGAGAAAAGTATATTTATATAACATTGCCATGGAGCCACAGCCTTAATGACACTGTCTTGGTATAAAAACAGATCAGTAAATCATCATCCTATAGCCACACAGTATAAACATTAAGAAGTGTGAAGGAGAGAGGACTCTCGTAAACCACCAAAGGACCAAAGCAGGGCCAGCTTGACCTTGATGAGGAGTTCAGCTAATTTTCTTCTCAAGTTCAGAAGGCTATAGCTCAAAGACTTGTTGGAAGATGGCAGTATGTCCATGACCACTGACGACGATCAAAATAGAGGGACTGTAATTTGGTGATCACAGCCAAGTAGCCACCTGCTAACACTGAACTGGGGAAATGCTTTGGGGTCCAGGAAGGAGACAACTGTGAAGAGACTTGCAGAAAGAGCAACATGCATTACCTTCTGCTGAAATGGTTTAACAGGCTCAATGACTCAATTGCATGAATAAGCCACAATTACTTTTCTTTGTCTTTCTTCCACATTAATCGGGATTGTGTTCCTCTTCATCTGACATCAAAAAGTGGATGAAGATGAAGCAGGTTCTCTCTCAGAGGAGAAACTGGCACCAGGAGGTGGTGTAATTTGGATTGTAAAACTAGGAAGCTTCTAGTCATTAATTTGTGGTGTTCTTCACTAATTGCCTCTTAAAGTGAGTTCTGAGTCATGTTTAACATGGCAATTAATGGGGATTAGAGTCTTTTAAGGAGGCAGATAATGTCAGAACATTATGTAGGGTCACCATCCTTATTACTAAACTATCATGGGGATAGTACATTGTACATTCCCTATTTGATTAAAAGCTGCTGTTTACCCATTAATGAAAATCGACTGACAGGTAAGCTGACAACTTTTTTGAAGAGGGCATAAAAATGAAAGTGAAGAAAATGGCCTCTTAAACCTGAAACACTACAGTAATAAATTGTTAATAATAATAATTGGTGATCTCAGCCCAGACTTTTCAAACAGCTTGAGCCTGTGGGCTTTTGCCATATCACCATCAGCATGGTTGTGCTTGGAAGGGAAGAAGGGCAGCGTGGATCCTTGCCTGTAAGGGATGTAAGACTGCTGTGTCCCATTTCCAAACGAAGCTGTGAGACTTGTAGGAAATCCTTCAGGTCCTCTTCCATCAGCTTCCTGATGGGGAGTATATAAATTATAATGATGCAGAGATTTTTTGTCCAACTGATAGTTTTAGTAAAGCTGGCTTACTTTCACACATTGCTTATATACACACATGCTCAATTTCATGCCAGTGAATTTGTTTTTTCACAACTGGATTTACATACCATAAAACAGTTGAGTTGTTTTTTTGGACGGGATTTTTTTCACAGAGATGTGTGTAGTCAGGAATCTGATGGGGCTGAGGAGAATCTGTTTCTCCTTGCTGGGAATGTACCCTAACTGCTAGGCATAGTGCCTCAACTGATGAAATAAATGGACAGGGTTTTCTTTGTTTATTGGCTCTGCATCCCTTCTGTACAAGCTGGTATTTTGTCTCCTGTGTTCTTCAGGAGAGATGCTCTTCTTGGCACCTGTGAGAAACATGCCACCCACACTGGTCCTGTTTGCTGCCTTGCCTATATTTATGTCTGAGTGAGGCATGAGTGAAGTGCCCAATGCCTCAGGCAGCTCTGAGCAGTACAGTAGCAGAGCTGTGGATGTGTGGGGAAACATTTAGACGGAGGTTTTGGAAACAGCTCCTTTAGAGCCATGCAGCTGCTGTGTTTTGATCTCACACGTCTTAACCTGGTCTTTTTTGGTTCAGCATGGTGGGTCTCCTGAGCCCTTGGAAGAAAAAGATCACGTTAAATAAGAAACAAGTCCAAGATGTGTTTTAACATTTGATGTTCTGAAGAAAAACCCATAGCACCTTACTTAGCTAAATCATTCTTCCAGCTCACCTGAGGGTATGAAAGTAGAGAAACATTACATCAATATTGCACTGGGAGGCAATCTTTTGCTCCTGAGAGCTGTTCTGTTCAGGTAAAGCAAAGTCTCCTGCAGATCCTTTGTACTGCGAAGTTGAGGAGCTTTATTTCCATTTTCTTGAAAAAAAAAAAAATATTGCTCTTGAGCAGAAATAGATTATAAAGGAAGAGATCAATGTCATCATAATCGTGAAAGCAATTTGTGGTGTTCATAACTTATGTGTAAAGAGGGATTATTTGGTTGAATATAATAGTCTCTGACCTGAGATGACTATTTTCTTGAATAATCCATTTTAATGTGAACATGTGTTGGATGAATAAATGCTTTGTACAGAAGATGTCCAAAACTAAGAGCTTCCAACTAAGCAGTTCCATAGAAAATCTTCAAAAAAATCACCCAGTATCAATTTTCATAATGGATTGTTAAACTCCATGCTGTATATATCCTGGGTTTTTCTTTGAAGCTGTTTTGCCATCAAAAACCTGGAGGGCTTAGACTGCAAAACAACCATGGGAAAAGGGTGTTTCTCCCCCATCTAAGCATGGGTTTTGAAATGTGGCTTTAAAGAGAATTGAAGAACTTGACCAGGCCAGATTTGCTATTTGTGTGATTGTAATAGGGAATATCGTTTTCTGCAAAACAGTGAATGGAGTAAATCATAGTTCTGGGACATGTGATTTATGAATGAACCAAAGCCATTCACACCAAAAGTTTGCAATATTTTGGCCCTTTTGCATGGTTTTTGATTCTGTTTGTCAAACAGGCTGTGTTTTATGGCTGCAATTATAAACAAGCTACAGCACTGACCAGTTATGTGCCCTAAAACACAACCTGCCTTATTTTCCCTATCACTGAAAGAAGCAGGTAATAATTCTCATTTCAAATGCTCTGAGGCCTATTAATAAAAAACACTATCTGAATTTTAGGTACATGTTGCTGTTTGGCAGCTGGGATTTTTTTCTTTTTTTTTAAAGTATTTGGAACAGCTATTAACGAAATACTTTTTCATTGAAACAGACTGGGGAGTTAGCATCTTAAACAGCTCCGACATGGGCTGGGGTGGAGTCTTCCCTAAATAGCCAGGGTGAGTGGTGTGCTCTGCTGTCCATCAGCCACGTGGATGGCACCCCTCTGTCTCCCGTGCAAGTACGTGAGCAGGGAGAGAATAACATCAGGGAGCAGATCTAGCCATAAACCACCTGGGCAAAAGTATATGTGTGTTATTTCGACTGGGTGTGTCCTCTGACTGGCTTCACTGCACAGCCTCCCCAGCAGCTCTGTCAGCACAAGGAGGGAGGTGAGTAGACGAGAGGAGAGGACAAGGCACATGGCAGCTAGTGGTTGCCTGCTCACTGTTTGTTAAATTGCAGACCATGAATCACCCCGTGAGCCTGTGTTGAGGAATTTTCAGGAAAAGCCTGGTCTTCTGGCTCTTCTGGCCCTCCAAGGTTTCCATTCAGTGAAGTGAAACCTGAAGCATCAAAGTGAAGCTCTCCTTGAAAACCCTGCAGTACACAAGTGACTGGGCGTGGAGCAAGCAGGCTCTCTTTGAGAGCCTGGGGTGTGCTGCAGAGCATCCTTGTGAGTTCAGCTGCTCCTTTTTACACCGTGCATCTTCTGGGATAAAAGGTCTCTGTCCTCCCACAGGTCAGCAGGTCCCAAAGGGCTGAAAAAAAGCCCCTGCATTTCTCACTCGCTGGTCCTTGTTGAACTGACAGCTCTTGGGCTGTTGCGTTATTTGATGAGGGCCAGATAAGGGTGCCCAGGGCTTTTGGTACCATTTCTGTACGCAAACACACACATGTGTAGCTCTAGTGACCACTGAGGAACCACATGCAGAGCTCCTCTTTTGGTTGCAACTGATTCCGTTCATGGGACCATTCCACAACCCAGAGTCCCACTGCTCCTGCTTTGGACACAGCTGATCTTCACTTTTGAAGCTGCTCTCTGTGGGTAAAAAGGCTGCCCGAAGGTTTTGCCTGCAGTGTAATGTTGCCTATTAATAACCTGCAAACAATACGAGGATTATATGGGCTGATTTCAGTTTGCTTTTCTCTTTCAATAGATTACCCCTACCTTTGCTTTAGAACATGACTTAAATCATGAAACATATTCTGACAATAGGATTTAATCTAGGTAAATCAAGTCAAACAGAGACTGCATTTTTTTTCAGTTGGTTTCTGCTCTGAACTTTCTAATTACATTAGCCTTAAGCATCATATGAAGTTTCATTCACAGGACTTGGACATTAAATGAACCATTAGTTAGTGTGGGATTAGAGCAACATCAAAGCCCTCACAGAATTTCAGCATTATGCAAAACCTCTCATTTTCCTTTTGATTTAGAGCACCATGAAGATGATAGGTTGTGTATAATATTTACACCAGCAATATTTTTTCTTGTCCATGGGTAAGGCTGTGTCAGCATTTCTATTATAATCCCATAGTTTCAAAGGATTTTATTACTTGTCCATAAAAATTCGTTCTGGGATAGAATTTGGCATTCAGCTCTCATCCTGGGATAAAGAGAAGAAAAACTATTTAAACACTCAGCGACTACTTCCTGCTTTTAGAGATTGTATGTGCATTTTAAAGGAGTCAGTCAGTGCCTGAAAATCCTCTACCAGTTTTGCAATTCAAAATTTTCTCTATTTTCTACAGCAAATGTTGGCAGGTTTCTGTTAGTCTGCTTGGTGGATTTGTTCATTCTCCTTCCTGAAGCAGAGTTGGGACAAAGGGTCACAGATACAAAGCACTCAAATCTCAGAGTAAACTTTGCCAGTGGCCTCTGACACCAGGGCTTCTGCATCAAATCCTCTGACACAGTGGAGTGGTGAGATTGTAAAAAAGGAGCATGTGCAAGGAGTGAGATGGGAATAAAAACAAGCCTCTGGGAAAGGTTCAGTGATTTTAAAGCAGCTACACAGATCTCGCACACTGTGTTCACTAAAAAGAAAATGGTTACAGATGAGGATGAAGAGCTGAGGGAGTTTTTTACTTGAGAAGAATGCCCTGGTGTTGCTCACATTAGCAACATGTATCCTAAAAGAATGAATTTCCTAAGGTGAATTGTGTAGGGTAGGCTGAGGATATCATACTTATTCATTAGAAAAAAGATGGTGCTGGCAGAAGAGTAAGTTAAGAGGTGTAAGTAGGGTATCGTGTGACAGCACTTTATAAACTGTCTCTGTACTGGGCTAACTCTCCAAATTGCTACCAGCAGCTATAGACAGTAGGTTGTCAACAGAGAATTACCCTGCAAATGTAAGGCATAAACCTAAAGAGCTCTGAGCTAGTTGTATCAGAGCCATCTTCTCTGGAGGCTCTCAGACAGAACATTTGGGTACTGATTTGATTTTCCCTTCTTACTGCAGGCACTGTGCTATCTTTGCTCTAATTACAGAGTCAGAAAATCACAGAATCATAGCATTATAGATTGGCTGGGATCGGAAGGCACCTTTAAAGGTCATCCAGTCCAACCCCGTTGCCATGGGCAGGGGCATCTTCCAGTAGACCAGGCTACTCAAAGCCCTGTTCAACCTGACCTTGAACACTTCCAGTGATGGGGCATCTACCACTGCTCTGGGCAACATGTCCCAGTGCCTCACCCCACTCATCATGAAAAAAAAAGTCAATCATCATGTACAATCTAAATCTACCCTCTTCCAGTTCAAAACCGTTGCCCCTTGTCTTGTCACTACAGGTCCTGGTAGAAAGTCTCCCTCCGTATTTCTCATAAGTCCCCTTTAGTTATTAAAAAGCTGCAATGAGGTCTCCCTGGACTCTTTTCTACTCCAGGCCAAACAGTCCCAACTTTCTCAGCCTGTCTTCATAGGAAGTGTGCTCTAGTCCTTTGTGGCCTTCTCTTAACCCAAACAGAGTCCTCTTCATGCAAGAAGAGGATGGATGCAGCTTTTAGCATGGGGAAAAGCCTTAGTTTGGGAAAGCTCACATAATGCCAGGACTTAGGGTCCAGACCTATCCCTAATATAATTTCCAATGAGCAGTTGCTGCAGGTCATGTGTGGTTAACGTGCACATGGCTAAGCTAACACCAGCAGTGATGTCTGGGAGAGGCTCCTTGTGTAACATTGGAAAGGTGAGAGGATGAGTTCAAAATGATAAAAGCCATCAGCCAGATCTCCTCCACCCTTCCATCGGTTTAAGAAATCCTCTTAATCTTCTTTAGCTTCACTCCCCAAATACATTTATGCTGCTTCTCCAAAGTTTCATGGTGAGAATCCAGTTACATGAATTCCCTTGACATGTGATATGTTTTACCACAGCTCTGGCACCTTTCAGGGACGGGTTCAGGATGTTTTTATTTTTCAGACCTGTTTGTTAGAAGAAACTGCCTATGGATTTCAGTTTAGCTGAAGCACTGGGCTACTGTGCATGTGGATCCCATTATCTTTGTAGAGCAATTGGACCTTGACTTTGTACCAACACAGGTACCGTGGCTTTTCCCTGGCTCCTGGCTCTGGCACATCTTTCCATTCCCTCTCCACTGTTTCTGTCCTGTTTACACAGTGAACTCTGAGTGCCTGGGATTATCTTTCACCCTGCTTGTGTATCATGGGCTCAGAATCTCTGAGGTAGTCTGTAGGTTTTCTACAGTGCAAAATAGCTACGCCAAACACAGAACAGGGTAGGTAAACCTCAGAACTGGCCAACACATCAGTCTCCTCTTCAGTGAATGTGTCCAGAAGCCTAAGGAAGCATAGTTGCACAGACATGCAGTGATTGTGTAGCAGGGAGCTCACGGCCGTTGTGTGCCATGCTGAAGGCAGCCTGCTGTGTGATGCTGCACTGGTCTGCAGGACCATCTCCATGGTTTGTCCCTACCATCTTAACAGAAAGACATCTTGCCTTTTGCCTGGCCTGTGTCAATTGTTCACATTCAACACCTGGCTGCAGTGGCCGGGGTTATGCTTATTTGCTCCTTAATTAGAGAGCTCCAGAGAGGAGATCCTTGGTGAAGGGAGTACCTTGTCAGGAAGGACTGCTGAGTAAAGAACTGTATTTAAGCTGTCTCAATATGGGCTAAACTGCTAAGGATTCTGTTAAGTTACTGACAGAGTCATTTTTCACAGCTGTCAGCCCTTATCCATTCACTAGAAGGATCATTAATATGGCTAAAATGGAGCATCTGTCACTCTTGTGCTAACAGGCAGCATACTTCCCATAAATTCTATTTAAAAGAAGTTGGGTCCAGATTATTTAGTGTTTCCTTCAGAGAATGGCAAAACTTCACTACTTTAAACTTTTGTCACTGTTACAAGCTCTTTTAAAAAAAGTTCTGTACCATACATTTGTACAGATAAAGTGACATGCATTTTCTTGCTACTGAGTGTCAGGATGAAGCAAAGGAATGGCAAAATAATGAAGGCTAGGAAGACAACTAAGCAGCTACCACATTTTAATTGCACAGTTAATAAAAACAGGTTGGCATAACTCAAAGTCTTTTGCTGTTACACTCAAAAGCAATGTGAAAATCCAGATAGAAAAAAAAAATCAAGACATGAAGTGTGTCTTCAAGGAGCTATTTTATAAACACCTGAGTTACATCTAACCTGCTTAGCTGATTACTGCACTCCTCTGAAACTACATATTGGTGGAAAATAGTCTGATGAGCACCTAAGTATCCTCTCTAACCATGATGATTTTATAAACCCCAGCTTATTTTATCAGGTTTTAGCTGATGACTTTACCAGTCCAGCAGTAAGGTTTCTCTAGTCATTGTTATAATTTCATGGCTTATTTCTCAGCCTCACAGGTATTTCAGTTTGTTTGTTTGTTTGTTTGTTTATTTATTTCCTCCTTTTAATTTCTCTTGTAACCTTCAAGGTAAAGAATATATTTATACTTTTCTTTTGAAATTGCCAGAACCATTTTCATTTTGGAGTCTGCTCCAGCTTCTGACTAAGATTATTACTTGACATCCAGATTTGAATTTTCATGTTATCACACTCTTTATTTTTGCTGATTGACTCTAGATTATATTTGTTTCCTGGATATGTTTTCTGTTTTGGGTGGTTATTTGCAAAAATCCTAGGTAGATTACCCCTGCAAAATGGTGGGTCTTGTATCAAAACGTGTTACTAGTATTTAGAGATATGAAAATTACCTTGCCCAAAGTCCTGAATCTAGCACTGTGGAAACTGAGCCTGAAATAATTCATCTAGACACTAATGATAAAATTGTAAAGCTCAGAGGGAAGTGGCTTAACTCTGGAAATTTATTTTCAGAACTTCTCTTGGCCTTGGGCTGGAATAGATGCAGTCCATAAAATATATGTTCCTTTTTATTGTTTTCAAGAGATGATTTTAGGGTGTTCTAGCTTGATAGAGACCTATTCCAAAGCATTCTTAAGTGACCACATAACCACACATGTGCAATGAGAAACTCAGATGGAAGTCACTTCCTGGCACATCTTTCTTTTCCCGGCTCTCCATGGGTTTTCCTCACTATGACTTACTTTACGAGAAGAGTATAAGAAGGATCTTGACTATGTGAGAAGCAAAGAAAAGCTTATTCCGGGGGTACAGTTTTCATTTTTTAAAATATGCCAGCTCTGACCCCCTCAGTTCTGCACCTTTTACAATCACTTACACAGTGGATGAGGGAATGCAAAATGCTTCCCTTAGCTTAGTTTAAGCTCTAATTTCAGCCAAAATGGTATAAAACCCAAAGCTGTTTAATGACGGAGTTCAGGTAGAGCTTCAGTAAGCACCAAGCACAGGCAGGTGATGTGGGAATTGGAGTGTGTTAACTGGCATTTTCCAAGAAATCTATCAATTTTTTTACTAAAGCCCGATATTAAGTCGTGTGCCTAGCTGGTAATTGCTAATTTAAGCACAGCTTTATTGCAGTGATACTGTTAGCCTTCATATTCACAGCTGATGCTACTTTGAAAATTGTTTAAGAAAAAGAGTAAGAACATGACTTTAGTAACTTTTTTTGGATGCTTGGCAAACTCTCACATTTGGTGACATACCTGCTGATATCTTGATTTTTGAGTAACACTCCAAGGTCATCTTTTTTGTCATGCTTTCATGGATTTCTCAGGCTTCCCAAACATTATTTACATGTTTAAATTCCCATAATAAATTTTGCCCTTTGGACACACAAAAATTGATAAAGAGATAAAAAATAACATTTCAAATTTTTGTTTTGATTTAAAAGGAACAGATATTCTAAACATTTTAGAACTCCAAACCCTTCCACTTCTTGTTCCCTTCTTGCTCCATTGGTAATTCAAATCCTCTTTACTCTTAAACAATATGAATTACCAGAGAAGTAGTGAAATGGTCTTATAAAAAGGGACTAAAAGGTTATGCAATTCAGGGAAGAGCTTTTTAGCATGCTCAGAACAACTCATTTTGCAGTACATTACCCTAGGCATTCTGGTGACAACAAAGCAGTCACCCTAAAAAGGAAGTGATTTGATTACACCAACCGATTGAAATGCTTTGATATTGTTGGAGGAAATGCCACATTTCCTAATGAAGCGTTTGGAAGTGAATTGGAAACATTTTTGACTAATGACAAATGTGGGAGAGGAAAACTGCCACAATTCTGAAGGTACTGGTCTTTAAGGAATAAATACTGGGTCTTAAAGGGAAAAAGTGTTAGAGGAGAAAATGTGCTCATCACTTATGATGACAGACAGGTTTTAAAGTGCATCAAGCCACTCTGTGAAACAGATACGTCAATCTAGACAAGACAGATCAGGTATCAGAAGCAGTTTCAAAACTTCAGGTTATCTTTGCTGATATAGCGTATCAAGGTTGCTAATGTGGGTTAACTAAGTTAACGTGTGTCAATTAAACAGCTCTTGTAGGTGGCTCACAGTCATCTGAGACTGTTTGTCAGGACATATATTAACAACTTCACAGCCTTTTAATATGGCAGCTAGGATCTGTAATTCCCACCAATTTGGGCTCCACTAATGACTTGAGATGTGGTGGCATTGTCTGTACATGTCTCATCTTCCCTAGTCTCAGCAGGGCTCTGCTGTGTTAAAAATTAAAGTCTCTATTATTCATTAAACAATCTAAATTCATTATATTACAGTCAGTCTATACAGAAACCTAAATGTGGAGGAAATGTGTTTGCTGAGCAAAACTGTGAAAGTAAACTCCTTTTCCAGCCATCTACATCTCAGTGATCCACGATTTATTGGTGTTAAATACTTCAGAGTACTACCTTTTCCACTTATCAAATGAAGGGATTGGATGCATAATCTTAAAAGCAGTAATTGACATTTCACATATGAAACTTCTAACAATGACAGCTAATTAATTATAGCTCGTTTAGGCTACAAAGTGCAATTGACCAGTTTTTGCAACACAACATCACACTTTCAGGCAGAATAATTTTCTTCCTCCCCCCCCAACCCCCGTGCAGCATGCAATGAGTGTGGGATCTTCAGCTAGATGGGTCTTCAGGTTGGGTCCTCAACATCTTTATCCGTTTTTCCAGCCTCTCCATCCATTCATTTCTGAGCCTAGGGACAGAAACATGGATCAGCTCGTCCCCATATTTTTGCAGGGAACAGATTTATACTCTTCATCTTTCCCTCTGGGGCTATCTTTTTCCCAGTTGTCGTGCAAATTGTCCTGCCCCTGCGGAGTCCTTTGCTGGACGGCACTTCAGGTCTGGCTCTCAAATCCCGGCGAGGGCTCACCTGAGCTCCGTGTTTCACAGTCACCCCCCCGGTGTGCCCCCTCTCCATGGCCCGTGTGCCAGAGGATTTGTCACCCGCCCTGGAGATTGCCTGCCACCTGCTGGGTCACATCACCCAGCACTTCCCCCGTGCCCTCCTCCTCAGAGCTACCTGGCTTGGCTTGCTCATGTTCAAACTTCTGACAGACCCATAGCAGACTTCTTCAGGTGACAGCTGGCACTTTGTTTTCCTTTTGGTAGTTTCTAGGTACCACAGAAAGACTTACTCAAACAGAAAAGGAAGGAATTCCCCAAGTGAGGAGGTGAAACATCGAAATCAGGTTCGTTGCAAATGGATAAAACATGCTAGAGACTCACTCCAGTGTTCCTTCATCCAGGGTTATTAGTGTGAGGCCCTCCTTGCTTTTAGTGTTCAAGCATCAATGCAGAGAGGTATGAGGGAGACTGAAAAAATGCTTGCTCATTGAACGGTCTCAAGCCAAAATAACTATAATAAATAAGCAAAATATGTATATATTTGTGTATGCCTTCAACTTGTAGAGATTTAATGAGAAGTGCTGATCTGGTTGCGGACTGGTCTTTCTTTCATTGTGACTGATTAAGTTAAATGTGACTGACTGAGGTAAATGTGGCTGTGAGTGGTGGTTGCCTTAGTCAGTTAGAATGCTTGGACCATCTGCTTTATAATGGAATTACCTTACATAAATTAAACACTCCTGAATAATTCAAACCCTATTCCTATGAAAAAAAAAGGTCACAGAGAAAGAATGTAGGCCAGGTACGTATCTGTGTTAGCTCTGCTCTGAACATGAGCCTTTATGTTCAAGACAAGCCTGCACTGCTAGATGTTGTCCTGATAACTCCAGAAAGTTCTGTGTTTTGGACCCATTTATGGACCAGGTGAATTATTCTCCTATCCTGAGACGTCACAGCTTAGACACATTAACATTACCAGGCCAATTTGGGAAGCTTTCTTATTTTCTATAAATCAAAACCACTTTCTGATTTCTTCGTATGACTTAAGTATAGGTTTCACTTTTCCTTAAGAAAACAATTACAATGCAAAATCAAGTGACCTTTCTGGATGCAGGTTACCCACTTTGTCAGAGCACTTCTTTGCTGACGTTCTTTTTCGTTTTGCAGATACTGAGCTTGTTGTTCAATGGTCTTTTCCCAGAAGTTCCTCAGGTCACTGGTTTCACATCCCCGCACTTCATGACGCATATATTGGCTATTCATTTTCTCTAAAGGGAGAAATTTGAAACAACCATATGGCAAGTTACTGGTTCCTCATCCATTTTCATGGCTATAGCGCACTCTCGGTGTTTTGGATTTTCCCAGCATTAGGGTCACGCAGTCCTTGTTTCAGTAGGATCAGGATAAGAGTGGGAATGACTCACTATTTATGCCTTACTTTCCTCACTCTGACACTGGAGGGTATGCTGCCTGCAGTGACCTGAATTCCTGCTTGTTCACCTAAAATATCTCTCACTTCCATCTGAATGTGACCTTTAAGATCACTATCAGGGTGGTTCTGTTGTATTTGCTGATTCAGCGATTAACATAACCTTTTACTGTACTCACAAATAGAAAGAAAATATAAAAATTGGCACACCCATTGGGATTTTTGGCCTCACTATTTTCACGTGTATAAAATGATGGAGTGATTATTGTTCTGGTAACTTGTTGCTAATCATTCTAACACTTACCTTTACTTGGAAGTGGAGAAAATTTGTATGTATTAAAATAAAATTTCATAAGATGCTGATTCACAAAAGCCTTCTTGCTTACTAAATATTTTTCCCTCTTCTGCAGTTTTCAAAGTAGAGCAAATTCGTTGAATATATTTATATATTTGTGACAATTGTGTACTTTCCCCTTTATTTAATGTGATCTTAAAAATAAATTTTGGAGTGAATCTTATCTTAGGGAGAGAATATCTGTCTCAGGATGACTTTTCAGGGGCTAATAGTCAATTCCCTCTATCCCACATTGCAGCCAGAAAATCATTTCATTACTTTCAAAACTTCATTAAATATGGAATTAGTATATCCATGTTGCCTTTCACATTGCTGTGTGGTTTTGCATGAACGTGCCATTATAACATTTTCCAGAACATTTAATTTTTTTAACAAGTATTTAGGGCTCTCTCATGCATTGTTTGAATTCATGGCAGTTATTTGTAATTTATGTTAATCAGAGCCATAGGGAGGTAGTAAACAAGCCCCTCGAGGCTAGCTTAGAAAAGCTTGAAGAAGCTGCAGCCATTCCCCTGCCAGGCATCATAATAGAAAACTGGGAGCTGATAATCTTCAAATAATTTCAGTTGTCTGTTCTGTGAAAAATTGAGAGACACATTATGAAGACTCCATGAGCTGAGGACAAAACCAGCCTTTTTGAAGAGGTCCCTTTCTTGCTGGGATTTCCCGGTGACTTCACTGTGGTTCCCTGTAAAACCTCCATGTACTAGCTCATGGCCTCCAAATGACAGAAGCACAGTACTTGAGCCTGACTTTTGCAGAAAAAATTTACTGGGCATGTTTTCAGGTCCTGAACAAATTATAGCTGGATGTATAAGTGTTGACATTAGTCTGAAACGTGAATTGCAAGTACACCTCCCGCTGTGCTATGGGATAACCAATTCCAGGTCAGAAAGTTCGCTTAGTATGAGTATGGGTTTTCATAAACCATGTGTATTCTATAAATATCCACATATATATCAATGCCAACCCAAACATTTCTTCCCAGTTGGCAGTTACTATCCTTTCAAACTTTGTGTGTACCAGGAATAATCTACAAATGTATGAAAAAGATACGGTAACAGACATCTGGGTAAGACTAATGGACTTTCCACTCTGGGAGTTAATCTCTGAGAATAACTCTTTCTGGACAGCAGAAAGCAAAATTCCCATACATCCCTGGGGCTCTGAAATAAATTGCCAGGAATTAATGTCTCCTGGTTTCTTTATCAGCAGATACACCAAAGCATAATAACTTCATCCTTCTGAATTATTATGAATTCCTGTTTAGTATACTGAGGACATGTCTTTTTGATATATATATATTAAAAAAAATAGATAAAAAATATATATATAAAAGGGTAAATATTATTCCTGAATAAGGCAAAGTTATGGAACTCATTACTACAAGGTATAATTGAGCCCACTCATACACTTTCAGAATTCACATATCGTTTACTGGTTTTAAATGCTCTGCCTCATGGTTTGATTGTATTATGTATATATTCTTGACGCTGGCTTTGAACATATTTTATAGATGTGACTTGCCCCTACAGCAAAAAATCCCAAGGAAAAATTTTAAAGCCAATAAAAGAGACATTCAGAATTAGTTTCCATTGCTATTCACCTCACATCTGGTGCTGGCACTATTTAGAAGCATGTTAGAAATCTGTTGAGACTACAAAGTATATAATACTACCCACTACAGGTTTGGGAGATCTTGTTTGTGTTTGTTTGTTTGTTTGTGGGGTTTTTGTTTGTTTTTTTTTGTTTGTTTTTTTTTTTTTTGCCTGGGGTACGGGTAAAGAAATTAGAGCTTTTCTCTGTCTATTTCTGTGAAGTTTTCTTTGTGCGTGCTTGATCAGGCACACCAATCGTCCAAGCCATCCTTCTTTTGTCACCTTTTATGTTGTGTTAACATATCGGTATCTTGGTGTTGAATTTTCTCTTCCTCAAGTCTAAATAGTCCTCTTTGTTTTCATTCCCCCTGATGCTGGAGAACAGTCAAATATGGGCCAGTATCAAAGTTAATGAACATAGAGTTTCTACACCGTTACTTTACTGATCCTTATACGTCCTTGATAAACGCCAGCGTGTAAATGTGCCAGCATTTGCTTCTCTGAGCTGTAGAATCACCCTACTCTGAATTACTTTGTATTTCAAACTGTCTCTTTGAGCCTGTTCACACGGTGATTGTAGGAACTCACCTGGTTTCTTTTGCCTTTATGCGTCATGTGCATAGATGTTTGAATTCCCCTCTGTCCTGACATCCATTTCAAAACTGCTGACACAAACCTGTGTGTGAGCAATCAGGGACACCAAACCTCGTCTATCAGTGTTTCAGTAGCTCTCAGTGACAGAAATGCTTCATGTTCCCTCCTGCTTCAGCTTACTTCAGAGGAGAGCAACAGGACCTAAGCCTGTATTGTGGCTTTGCAGTAGCAGTTATCACCTGGAAAGAGTTTGTTTTCATGCTTTGGAGCCTCCTTCAAAGTAGTTAGCATAAGGGATCTCATTTAATAGGGAAAGAGAAGAATGGAAAGACTTCATGGAAGCAGCCTCCAAATCAGCCTGAACAAATAAACTCTACATATGATAAAACAGCTGGGCAGAAATATACTGTTAAAGCCCACAGGCAGTTGTGATGCACCTTTATAGATCCTGCAGTTAGTTCTGACTTCAACTACCCTGCCTCAGCTAGGACTAAATGAAGCTTTATTTAAGCCTCTATCCAGAGGACAATAACGAGAGGCTCTTTCTGGTAATCTTCTCTGACAGAGCCCTGGTTGCAAGCCAGTGAACAAATGTAGCTGCTCTCAAACAAAGGGAACAACACAATAAACTCTGGGAAGGTTTTATCCAATACATGATGAAGATCATTGCTTATTTTTTTTATTTAATAATTTTTGAGAGGGTTGATATTTTTTAGACTCAATTTGCTAAAGGAGATCTTACAAAGTTAGGGAAGCTGTGATACTATCACTATTAGCCAGATTTCAAAAATTATTCTGGTAGAGCAAAAGAGAAATGTAAGATCAATTTGATCTGACATCTTGTCTTTTTTGTAAGAAAAAAAAATAAATCTATAGTTTGAGGCTGACAAGAAACCATTACCACCACTGAAAACACACTTTTTCATGGAGAGAATTGGGTATCAAAAGTTTCTTAGCTAGAAAATGGTGTGTAAAGAAAACTGTAGATTTTCTTCCTGTGGTAGAGCACAGGAAGAAGTAGAACAGATACGAAATGTTTTTTAATATCTACAAAGCATGAGTCAAGAGAGCTATTTTTCTCCCTTCTTGTTCTTCTTGCAAAGCACAGTCAGAGTTCTCAGAATGTTATGCATTTCCCTAAAAATAATACATTTTATTCATCTGACTTTTCATGGACTTGCTTTGTGACCTGCTTATTATATAAATGCACTGGGCTAATAAAAAATTGCATAACATATAAAAGAGTAGACTATCTACACCAATGATAATATTTGCTGTTAAAACAACAGAAATTTGCTTTGATTTTAGAAAACAGGACTAGTAATCACAGCCATGGTTTCCCTCCTTTTCCTTGGGTCTTGGATATGTCATTCATCTCGGGCTTCTGCAGTTGGCAGCAATTCGCATCTCAAAGGGCTGACTGAAGTTTCCCTGAGATCCCCCCTGGGAAAGCATACCGGTTTCAAGTCTAACTTAGGTCTCCAGACTCTGGATAAAACTCTTCAGAGGCAGAAGGAAGCACTTTGGTTAATTCCCTGCACCCTTCAGCCTGTGTGGCAGGTTGCATAGTGCAGTTTATCTCACAAACGGCCGGAGCCTCAGAGCTGCTCATGAGCAGCTTGGGAGAGGGGTTCCTCACAGCTTTGCTCTGGCTGCCTCAGGGGTGAGCAGTTACAGGAGGAGCTGATCTGGAGCACCAGCCTGAGGATGGGGGAAGCCTGGTATGGTCTTCTGCTGCACATAAGTCCCTAACACTATGCTGGTCTCTTTGCAAAATTCATTGGTGTATCTTACCAGCTAAGGATGTGTGACTTTGCATGTGTTCTGTACTGTTCTACTTGCATTTTCAGTTTGGCATTACAGACTAGCCGTCAATGCTTTTCCTTTGTTAACAGCATTGCCTTGAGTTTGCAATGAAATGAGGGTATTCTAGGCAAGTGATTTATTCTGCCAGCAGTATTTCCTGGTTTGGCAGAATTTGAAGCACATGCCCTTACCAGGATGTGTGATCAGTCAGTTGCCTGCATGTAAACTTTGATCAATTTAATTGGACTTTTCCATGTAATGGGAGTTTTCAGTGTATGGAAATGACAACCAGGCTGACATGTGACTGAGCCATACTAGTAGGAGTTACACGTGTGTGTCTAGCAAATCAATTCTAACAGGCAAGTTTAACAGGTTCAATATGTAAGTTGAAATGTTTGCACTCAGGCACTCTGTAGAAGTCTCTATTCAGCCATTCTCTTGATTCTAATTCCCACAGTCCATTATTCCTTTTCTGTGGAAAGCTGATGGGGTCTATTTTTCTTATATAGAGAATAACTATTCTTCAAATACCTTGCACTGCAACAAAATTTGGACCTCTGCTCATATGATACCTTTATGACAAAGAAATATATTAAGGCAAGGCTTGTGGTAGCTATGTGGTTTTTGCATCTCATACTGCTACACACTGCTCCCCACCTCCCACACCAGTCCTCCAGCCTAACCTGACTGATTCAGACCTCTGCTCTCAAAAACTTTCTGGTTGGTTTCCCCACCTCTGTTGTTCCATTTGGGAAATCTCTCTCCACTTCTTGCTGGAGCCATATTTCATAGAATCATAGAATATGCTGAGTTGGAAGGGACCCATCAGAATCATTGAGTCCGACTCCTGACCCTGTGCAGGACACCCCCAAAAATCACAACATGTGCCTGAGAGCGTTTTCTAAGCACTTCTTGAACTCTGTCAGGCTTGG
>VZRE01004937.1:0-16431 GCA_013396775.1 Cephalopterus ornatus
TCTATATTATCGACCCTGTGTTCAGCACAGATCCAGAATACAGCCCCTTTCCAGCCGCTGTGAAGAAGATTAACTACCCTAGCCAAAACTACCCAGCACAACTAAGTAAACTTTGGTTTTGCTTTTAATAGTCTTTGCAATATAAATGCACCTAGCAGCAAATTCACAGAATGAGAATAAAATTAATTTTGAAAAAGATTTGAAAAATATTTTCCCAGTTATTCAAAACTTGTCTTTGGCCTTTTCAATCTTACATTCTTTTTATATTATCTGTATTAATCTGTGTCTGTTGCATCTGTGTGCATCTTTTGGATCACTTGATCTTTAACTCAGTTGACTGGAAGATAATGGGTTCTTCTTTAAAGTAACTTTAAGATTCTAAATCTTAATTTGAAGAAGTGTATGTTCTTCCTCACAGTCAAGTCCTTAAGTACCTCGGTCTAATGAGATTTTCTAAGTAGGCCTTTTCGTTTGCCCTTTTGAAATTGGATTTAATCTGAAAACCTAATTGTATTTGCTTTCATTTGGTTTAAAACAGGTCGGTTTGTGATCTCTCACTTGAAAATTTGCCCTTACTACAACATTTTAAAGTAGTTGATAAAAACTTAAGGCCAAAACAGCTTTGAATTTTTAAGAATAATGCTGTCATATGTATGAATAAATATAAAAGTTCGTATAGTGTATGAAACTAATTTTCTTATAGTGACAAAATCCTTGAGACCTGCTTTTATATGATGGTGTTATTTCAATGGATATTCAGCGTGGGTGGAGTTCAGTGAAAGGAATAAATTGTGGTTACAAAACCACAAAATTGTCTCTAGATAATTTCAGAAAAAGTTCTTCCATCCGAAGGCGTTAGTATTTTTCTGGAAAGAGTGATTGTGATTGATGAAGCAAATAGAAATTCATTAGGAGTAATGCCCAGAGCTGAGCATCAGTTAGAAATTGGTAGTTTTGAGGTAGGAGAATGGAAAAAAAAAGTGATTTCTTATCTGAAAAGTAGTCTTGTTAGTTCACCTTATTCAACTTTGTTTTCCAAAAAGAAGTCAACAGAATTTTTCCCTCCAAGATCTGTTACTATCCATATGTATGGTGCTATTTTTGAGACTGGTATTGGCCTGTTTAGGAAGATAGACCGTATTTCTTAAATTGTCTGTGCTCCTCTTGCCCCCTTTACCTGCTGCATCCCCTTCCCACAGTAAAATTGCTGGTTGTCCTGGTAGTCCTTTGCTTTTATTGGTGTGCTCTCAGTTACAATTTTCTTTGGCTAGATTGGAGGATTAGTAGTTCAAAGCCATCATTGTCTTTGATTAAAAACAACAGATTTGAGTGAAAAGTATTTTGTCTCCCAGGACATGGAATTTAAGTAATGCTGCATAAATAGGGAGCAGGAGATGACAATATAGATGGAGGCTTCTAGGTAGGAATACATGCAGGATGAGCTTTTAACATGTTGGTATATCAGTTATTTCAGTAAATCACCTAACTGCCTTTTAGCTACGCTTAATTTGGGTGATGTTACTCTGCAGCAGTCTGATCCTTGCTTCTGTCACACGCTGTGATTACTGCTCTATTTTTCACAGCAACATGGGGCACCGGTTACTATCAAAGGGCAATGTCAAATAACAGAATCTATCAGAATTAGAAGTTCTAGGGTTTTGTTATGGTGTTACAGAGGGTATCATCTGGTCACTGAACTACTTTTTTCTTGTGTAAGCCCCTGGTCTTTGATTACAGTGTTTATCTACTGCAGCATCCATTGTGGACTAAATGTTGGAAATCATGCTTAAATAATTTGGTTCATACTGAGCTCTAGTAGCAAAAGACAAGGTAAATTAACCTGTATGTACGGTGTTACATCAAGAAGATGTAACCTTGCAGGGCTGTACTGTGATCCTAAGGTAAGAATAACAAAGAACCTCTCTGTGGAACATCTCTTGTGGCGGCTGAAAACAGATCATGCTGGTGAGAGGAATGGCAAGTGGCAATACGCTGTGTGTATTTTTTTTTTTCATGAAAATAATTTCTCTAAAATGATTTTTTGACCAAACTCCTTAGTTTTAAAACATGTCAACATCTTTTCCTGGTAGATATCCCTCTACTCCCTTCTATCACATCTCTGAGTCTTGGTGAAAATGAAGAAAAAAGTGGACCTTTTGTTGTACACTGGCTAAACAATAAAGAACTTCATTTTACCTTATCCATGGAAGTGTTTTTGCAACAACTTAAAAGGAGTTTTGAACATCATTCTCCTGAGACTCATGCTGAGGAATCTAATCAAATGGATGGCAAATCAGAAGAAGGTAAAAGTTAGAGAGACATCTACACTGTTTAGAAAATGGCTTTTGTTTTAGCAAGTAGTTTGTAATTTCCTTCAGGTGAAGTCAGAGGTGGGCAACTTGACATGGAAGACACAGATTGCAGTAGCATTTCTGTGCATTTTTTTCCCATATGCTGAAAGTACCTAAGTGACTTTAAAAACTCTGTATCTAAAAAAGCTGTCAGTTGAAGGTTTTTTTGTTTGTTTGGGTTTGTTGTTTTTGTGGGGTTTTTTTTGTCATTCCTGAAATTTTGAGTTAATATGTGCTGAAAACTGCACTGTTTACTTAGGCTGACCTGTAAACCTTTGCATAAAAGTGTTACTTTAATATTAAGGAAGCAGGTGCAATATTTTGAATTAACTTTCTTTTTTTAGATATTAACATACCCTTCGTTTAAATGGCTTTATTCTGTAACGTAATATATTCAATTAATTTATATATTTTGGAGCTTGGTGCTCATGTTCTGTCTATGCATGCAAAAATTTGTATAAAATGTGGAAAAAGAAAAATATTTCGACTTAAGGTGCAATGTAAGCTGTTTTGGTATATTACACATTGAGGTCCACTAGAGGATTTCTGGTTATAATTTTCATTCTTTTAGACAGTTCTTGGATGTTAAAGTAGTTCTCATATGATTGTTTTATAAAAGGCCTGAACGGTGCTCCAATGCCTGAATAACACCATTTGTTATACTTCTGGTTTTGAATATAATATGTATTTATATGTCTGTGTGTTCTAGAAGCTGATGAAAATGGGGATGAGCAAAAAGGAAACCAAGAAAAGAAGGAACTGAGTGATGAGAAAGCTAGTCCAAATTCAAGCCTTGTTCCTTTATCTTCTGCTATTATTGATCATGAAATTGAGGTTCTGCTCTCTGAATGGAATAAAAATGCTGACATGCTGTTCAGTATACATCCTATGGATGGTTCACTGCTGGTGTGGCATGTGGACTGGCTAGATGAATACCAGCCTGGCATGTTTCGCCAGGTGCAGGTACTTTATTTCTTCTGCATTATACATTGTTACTCACTGAGAAGTATGATGAGACAATAACTAATACTTATTCTTCCTTTCTTCAAATTCCAGGTGTCATTTGTTTCGAGAATTCCTGTTGCATTTCCAACAGGTGATGCAAACTCTCTTTGCAGAAGTATAGTGATGTATGCTTGTACCAAAAACGTTGACTTAGCTATTCAACAAGGCAAACAAAAGCCTCCTGGCCTTACACGATCTTCATCTATGCTTATCTCGTCTGGACACAGTAAATCAACCAACAGTTTAAAACTAAGCATCTTCACACCTAATGTTATGATGATTTCCAAACATGCAGATGGGTCATTGAACCAGTGGCTAGTGAGTTTTGCTGAGGAATCTGCTTTTTCAACTGTACTCAGTATTTCACATAAATCCCGATATTGTGGTCACCGTTTTCATCTTAATGACTTGGCTTGCCATTCAGTATTACCACTGCTGCTTACAACCTCACATCACAATGCTCTAATTTCACCAGATGTTGAGAATGCAATACAGGCAAATGATTCCTTAAAGTCTCAGGAGTCACCAGTAAGACTTCAGAGTAGAGCCAATGCAAATGTGACATCCCAGGATCCTAGTGCGGTTTACAGTGAACTTATTCTTTGGAGAGTAGATCCTGTTGGGCCTTTGTCCTTTTCTGGTGGAGTTTCTGAACTTGCCCGGATCAATTCTCTTCATATTTCAGCTTTTTCTAATGTTGCATGGCTGCCCACACTTATACCCAGCTATTGCCTTGGTGAGTTTTGTTTCCTGATTTGTAAAGTGTTTTAGAATAAAAGTAAATAACCTTATAGTGCTTTTAAATAGATAATATAGAAATACTTGAATGTAATGGAAACAATGTTAAGTATGGGTCCTTCACAAATTTTCAAGCTGCTGATACTTGGAAATTCTTCATTCTTGTGTGAAGATTTGCTGTGCTCTTCTATCCTATTTCATGTATTTGATTTTTTAGGAGCTTATCCAGTAAAGTTCTTAAATACTAGTGCATACTTCAGAGCATGTTGAACACTTAAAAGATGAGGAAGATTAGCTCTTGTTTGCAAATGGAATTCTCATTTCCTTTAATATACTTTGATTTGGTTGCTGAGCACAGCATTAAACTTTGTAATTTTTGCTTGTGAATAGAAGTTAACAGGAGATAATTTTTATGCTGGATTGTTTTCTGTCATAACTTCAAAATTGCCTCTTGTCCAGAAAAAAAAAAAAAGGCAGCAAGTTAAGAGTTTGAATAGTCGAGCACTTTTTGCCTTCCTACTTTTCAGGTGCATACTGTAAT
Source organism: Cephalopterus ornatus (assembly GCA_013396775.1). NCBI lineage: Eukaryota > Metazoa > Chordata > Aves > Passeriformes > Cotingidae > Cephalopterus > Cephalopterus ornatus. The sequence continues at coordinate 4,636 of VZRE01004937.1, forward strand.
TCTCCAAGTGCCTGCTTTGTGGCTAGTGATGGACAGCATTTGAGGTTATATCAAGCTGTAATAGATGCTAAGAAACTTTTGTGTGAGCTCTCCAATCCAGAAATTTCTGTAAGTGAAAAGTCTCAAGTTTTTGCATGTGTCAACTTCAGTCTCACTAGGCTCAAATGTGTTGGTAACTAAGCTGTTTGCTGAGAATTTCACAGGTGATTCTGCTTGTAAAACCAGATAAGATAAAACTTTTTTTAGCCACTGTATATACTTTAATCTCAAACTCTGCATATTGAGGCAGGCCAATACTGGATTGGGAAATTCCTCTGAAACACTTGCACCACGAGGAATAATAGCTGTGTGTGTGCATTGCCATCCTAATGAAAAGCTGAGATGATAATGCAGCTTGGGGAAAGGACAATACATTGCTAAATGTGGGGCTTTCCAGACACTCTTGTCACTTTACAGCCATCCAAACCACATGTGCTTTTGATGAAACAGGGAGTGTTACCTGCATTCTTACTGAATCACAACCAGTGTATATTTAGTGCTTTAGTTAACATTTGTGTAGTGATGTTGCACCTACCTAGCAGGCTGTGTCACAGAAATGCACAAAACTGAGTTAACAAGACCACTCCTCTGATTCTTTTTAAACAGATGTATGTTGGTGAAGTTTTTAACATCATAAGTCAGCAATCTACGGCTCGCCCAGGGTGTATCATTGAACTGGATGCTATCACAGAGCTCGTAAGATTTTCTCCTATGCTCATTTTTCACCGTAATTAGCTTTTTAAAAAAGCGTTAATAGTAAATGCAATACCTGTAGCTCTCTGTCAGGTAAAGATGAGGTATTTAAAGACTGCTTGTGATGTATACTTGCTCTTGTTTTCAGTAGTACCTGTAAGTGAAAAGAATGTGAGTAATGAAAGTGCATCTTCATAAGAAATCTTTCACTGATATGTATAACTTAGAAGTTAAAAGCTCCCATGTTAGAGAGTGATCTTAAGCAGTACATTCCATAATGTTCACTTCTTGTGTGTATTTTTACTTTCTTAGCATGGCCGGAAAACACAGTTATTACATGTTTTTCAAGAAGACTTCATTTTAAATAACCAGGAGAAGGAAATGCCTGCAAAGAAGAACAATTTATCAGACTCTGGTAAAGAATTCTCTTTCATAGAACTTTGATATTTTCATTCCACAGAAGAAAAAGAACTTGTTAAATAGCTTTTGTCATTTTAAGGTCAAATACTTCACTTTGAGATCTTCAGAAGAGTATGTAGTTTAATGGGATTCATGGGTGTTTCACTTCCTCTAAGCAACTAAATTTTAGATAAAGTAGTTTAAATCATGAGATATCCCTTATGTAGTGTAGTAAGCAGTCCCTTCCTGATACCTGTCTTACATGAGGGGGAAGGGATTTTAAATGTGGAGCCTGTAGTTGTAGAGTACGACATAGACAAATCTTAGTGTATCCTGTCATGGTGGATATTCATCCTTTACATCAGCTAAATACTGCTCCTCAGGCCTTGCATGGTATAATAAATGGCAGACCAAATAATTCTCCCTCACTAGAATACTCTGAGTAGCGTGTGGATTTTGTAGGTCTTCAGGCATATCTGAGTTGCTGTGGAATAAATTATTTTCCTTGATGGAGTGGATCAGTGATTCTGTTATATAGGCATCACGATTTTGTGTTGTTCTGTTCCAGTGAAATAGTGTGGGGGAAAAGAGGGTCGGAGTAAAATTTGTAATACTGGGTCATCTGCAGTAGTAAAGGAAGTCCTGAATGAAAGGAAGCAAAGGCGTGGAAAAGTGTCAAAGGGACCAAGGAACATACTGCCTGAACTGTTTGGAGTAGTGGAGATAATCCCAACCTTCAGCAGAGTTCAAAAATGCAAATGGGATGTTGAAAATTAGGCACAAAACAGAGAACAAAAAGAAGTGTTACTGTACATGTACTTGTATGTTTACATCTTGAGTATGATACACAGGAAGGATTTAAAAAGAAATATGGAAGACATTTGATCTTAGAGAAGACAACTTACACATCTGTATATGTTCTGAAGGTTCTGCATGGATTGCTGCCGTGTAAGGAATTGGGCTAAATGGAAAACCATAAATTAGCACTGGATCATTTGCATATGTTCTACTATGAAAGTATTTTCTAGTACTTTAAAACCTTCTAGTTTTTTAAAAAAACTCTTTCATCTTTAATAATGCATAAAGATATTTATCTTACGTTGTTTTTAAAAAGAATAAATTAATTTGTTTGTTTATAGTACCATAAGCACCACAATGTCAAACACACAGGGCAAATACAACTTAGTCTTGATCATGTTTTATGTAGATACAGACCTAAAGAAGGGTCGGAGGAATCATGGAGGGAAGATGGTCACTAAACTGTTCCTTCTTGGTCCCAAGGGGTTTACTTTGATACTGAGAAGGGAGAATGGCTGAGTACACTGTCCAGAAATGGGCTCCTGTTGATAGTACAACTCATGTCCTCTTTTCTTGGTATGAAACTGTAGTAAATTAATTCTTAGGAAGAAGCATTGCATCTCTTGTGTGTTCCAGACTGTTCGTAGGCCCAGTCTACATATAGTTGGTCTGGCTGGGTTGTGACCAACGAGCCTAGCCATTAGACCAAGCTGTGACTTTCGTAAATGTGGACATGTCATCTTCTTTAGATATAACATGTATAATTTCTATGCATGAAGGCCAAACCTCTGTAACTGTCACAGTTACCACTAACAGATAGTTAAGAAACTGTGAGAAACAAACATGTAAAAGACAAACATGTAAAAGACAAAGGCCCAGAGCTGATAGTACATTCTGGGATCTAGCTTTATACAGAGCAAAGTCATGCAAATATGTTGTCGTCTCTAAAAGAAAACATTGACAATTCTTACATGAGTGTACGCATAATTGTAGTGGTTGTTGGTTGTGATAAAATACTGAGAAAACTAATGTAACAGTTTGATATAGTCAGACCATTGCATTTCAGTATTAGTTCATGGTAGCTTAATGTGATTATTTGCTAGCCAGCAAAATTTAGTTCTGCTTTCAGAATAATATAACCGCTAAGATCTTCCACTTCTCAATTTCATCAGGAAACCAGCAGAATGGATTCTCTGAAAAATTCTACTTAATAGTAATAGAATATACTCAGAGCCGTTCATCACTACATATGTGGTATTTACATTTGAAGTCAGTTCCTGTCTCAATAGGTAAGCCCTCTTTCTTGTAGTTTTCTTTTAAAAAGTAAGTTACTATCTTGTGAATATATCTGCTGTTCAGAGTATTCTGAATTGTATTTCACCTTTTTGAAAAGAATCTGCAGTTGATTACAAGCTTTTATCACAACCTATTCTTTTTGGATTACTTAATCTTCAGAATGCTGAAGCTTTTAAGTTCAGTGTGACCCCAGAGTTCGGTATTTTTTGTGCATTCTAAGGGCAGATATATTTAACTGGGTTAAACTTATTTAATACGGTCTAACAGTCAAGATATTTTACTTCTCAGAATTTTTTCTTATGCAATTTTTGCATTCACACATATTTTAAATTGGACCATGGTCTGAAGCATCTAAGTATCAGTGGTATCATTAAAATTATAAACAATTTTGATGTTTTGAAGTCTTCTGGTTCTCTTTCAAACTACCAAACTACCTCTAAAACTATAAAATTTTAAAGTGAGCAAAGGTAGACCTCAGTAGTTTTCTGTTAACATTTAAATATCTGAAGAAAACATGTCTGATATTTACCACCTACAAGAAGAATCTGTTATAATGCATGTTTCTGTCATTAAACTAAATTAATATTTCTTACTATTGCTTTCAAAGGTAGAAGTAAGTATTATTGCAATTAATTTATAAAATAGAATAAAAAAGATCCTAATTTTATGATGTAGTTATGTGATGAGGATATTACTGCTAAAGCTTTTCAGCAAATGTGTTGGCTGCTTATGTTCCAAATCCATCAAATTCAACTTATCTATCGAGTTTTATTAAAAAAAAGGGAGAAGTTATATTATGTAATTTCTGAGAACCTACATTTTAAGCAAGAAAGTAAATTTTTAATAAAACTTTTCTGAAAAATAACTTTCCCCAATTTGTAAGGTAAGAAATGGACATCTTCATTTAATTTTCTAGAGCTGCAGGTATTTTGTGCTCACAGAAACCTTCGTTTCAGTGAATTGCCACATACGTAACTCTTTGTGAGCACTTTGGATATTTCTGATTATAGTTTGATTGTTTTTTAATTTCTCAGCAGTTGTAGAATCTCAGAAGTGTTTAAGCTAAGATGTACTGGCATTTCTGTTTGAATATGAATGAAAGTAAAATTTTAAGTCGTGTTTTGTCTGTCTTTATTGGAACTATTAAGGTGAGTAAAATTACTTCTTGAGTTAAAAGAAATTATTGGTTTTTTTAAATTAACAATGCAAACTTGTTTTAGATGAAAACATAGGTTCAAATCCACCTGAAGAAGGAACACAAACAGAAGAATTGTATTCTTCACCTGATCCAGAGAAGATCCAATCACCTTTTGCTCAAAAGTATCAGGCCTGTAGAGCAAACCTTCAGAGCACCAGCCGGCTTACTCTGTCTTCCAGAATGGTGTATAGTCAAGAGTTGAATATGCCAGAAGGAGTAGAGATAATAAGCGTAAAGCCATCAGCAGGTTTGTAATTTTTTTTAAAAAGGACCAAAATTAGGACTCCTTGCCTTTCTGACTTTGGTCTTAAAATAGAAACAAAGTAGTAGTAAGTTTGGTATTTGATGTTAAAATTAAAATACCTGTAGGTGGATCCAAAAATTTTACTAAAGCCTGTTTCCCTAACTTCATATCTCCATCCTAGAACTAATACAAAAATAAAGCTTTTCTTTAAGATAGAATATTTATTGAATTTCACATTCTTGTAATAAAAAGAATTATAAAAGCATAAATTTTGTTTTGCAGTCATTCATGAAATTTTTGGTAGGATCTATAAATTTTAAGATTTTCATCAGTAGTCTTGCAGAAATATATTTACATTTTTGAATGGAAGAATGTTTGAAAGAAGAGATAATATATAGTAATAATCATGTTTAATATAATTTGACTTTACTCTAGCAATTGAAATGGAATTAAAAGGTAAAATGGTTTTGTGGTATTTTTGTCACATTGTCTTCTTTGTGAGGCCCTGTGAACAACCTCTTTGTGAGGAAGTAATAATATTTTTTTAATTTCAGAATAACAAAATGGTAGCTGTATAAAAACATCTCCAGTTTTGTGCTTGCTTTTTAGTATTTCCCACAGTGAAAGTGTGTTTTATTTCGTTTTAGGACATCTCAGTTCTTCTTCCATATATCCTGATTGTCGTGCACCTTATCTGCTGGCTACTTCATGCTCTGATGGAAAAGTTCGGTTCTGGAGATGCAGAGTTGTCACTGAATCATCAGCTTCTTCCATGCTGGAATATAGCACACACAGTGATGTTAAATATGTATGGGAAGAATGGCCATTACTGATTGAGGATGGGCTTCCTAGTAGTAGTGCTATTAGTGTTCCAGGAAGGCCAGCTGAAGTCAGCTGTGCGCACACCAACAGATTAGCAGTAGCATACAAAGAGGTAGCATCTAAAAATAGCCATCAAGATTTTGTAATGCATGTTAGTATTTTTGAATGTGAATCTACAGGGGGTTCTTCTTGGATTTTAGAACAGACTCTTAATTTAGAAGAGATAGGCACCATGTTCGACTCTGATGTTAGTGTTGACAGCAATTTAGTGACATATAATCAGCAGGACACTTCTTTGTCTCATGCTGGGAGTATTATACACAGCACCAAGCACTTGGTACACTTAGACTGGATGTCTAGGGAAGATGGTTCACATATTCTGACAGTGGGAATTGGATCAAAACTTTATATGTTTGGTCAGCTGTCTGGGAAGAGGCAAGAACAGAATGGTAATGAGATTGTAGCAGTTTCCCATAGTGGCAGCACTAAGCCTACAACTCTTTCTGGATTTGTTTTGCTGCGTTGCGTTGACTTGGTGTCATCTATAGAAGGATCACCTCCTTTTCCTGTCTCCTTGTCTTGGGTGCGCGATGGCATTCTTGTAGTTGGGATGGATTGTGAAATGCATGTTTATTCCCAGTGGCAATCTCCTGCTAAGCAGGAACTAGTTAGTACAGATTCCTACAATGGAAGTATGTCATGTATTATGAGCTTAATGAAACAAAGCCAATCAGCCACCTCAGGTCTGCATCCACCAAAGAGAACTTTAACCAGATCTATGACCAGCCTTGCACAGAAACTTAGTGGGAAAAGATCTGCCTGTGATCTCTCTGTGGAAATGGAAGATTCTGGTCTTTTTGAAGCAGCTCATACGTTATCTCCAACTTTACCCCAGTACCATCCATATCAACTGCTGGAACTCATGGATCTCGGTAAAGTACGCAGAGCAAAAGCCATTCTGTCGCATTTGGTGAAGTGCATTGCTGGAGAAGTTGTTGCCGTAAATGAATCTGAGCCTAATCATGATAAGAGGCTCAGATCTCTGACCATCAGTGCTAGTGGAAGCACTGCAAGAGATCCAAAAACATTCAGCAAAACAGAGACTACAGACTATATTGAAATAGACTCTGTTCCACCATTGCCTTTGTATGCTCTGCTTGCTGCGGATGATGATTCATCTTATTCCTGTTCAGAGAAGACTAATAATCACAATAGTGAAAATAAAAAAGATACACCCAATGACAATTATGAAAATCTCTTTCAAAATCCTGTTATAAGTACAGATGATCTTGTTACATTTGACACAGATGAAGAGAGTTTGAAACCAAAAGTCATTGATCTTTCTCAGTATAGCCCAACTTACTTTGGACCAGAACATTCTCAGGTTCTTTCTCGTCACTTGCTTCACTCAAGCTTGCCAGGTCTGACTAGGATGGAGCAAATGTCGTTGCTGGCCTTGGCAGATACAATTGCTACTACCAGTACTGACATTGGAGAAAGCAGAGACAGAAGTCAAGGTAAGGGGTCTCTTCCAAGTTAGATGGCCTAAGATGGCTGCTTCACAACCCTTTTGGAGAATTTTTTCCTATTTTGGAATATTTTTACGGCTTACAGCTTTACGTCATAGTATAGCCTGTACTGTTTACTGTGCCGTCACGATATTTGCTCTTTAACTAGAGTTTCAAGACTTAATGCTTTGATAAGAATCAAATTTTGTTTTTCTGTTAATGCCACTGTTAATCCATCAGTCCACACACCATGATTATTTTTAATTCGCTTTTGAAGGGACAGCTTTCTGAATGACGCATTTGTTGGACTATGGAGAAATAAAGTTTGTGAGTTTTTTTTAATATGATAACACTTTTTCTGTTTCTTGCATTAAAGAGAACAAATAGCTTCAAAACTTGCTATACTTCGAATTTTCTTCTTACTCTTCCCTTGAAGGGAAGAATTGTGAATGAAGCTTTTATATTTACAAATCTAAAGTGTTAGTAGTCGCAAAATTGTATTCTGTTAAGACACACAATAGTTACTTTGAGTAGTTTCACTAAAATGTATGTAAAAATAATTATTTCCAGGTGGAGAAACTCTTGATGAGTGTGGTTTAAAGTTTTTATTGGCTGTTCGGCTTCACACATTTCTGACAACTGCACTCCCTCCTGTACATCGAGCTCAACTGCTTCACCAAGGTAACTGATGTGTTTTCTTAGATGAGTTGGATTTTGGTGATGTACATATGACTGATGGCGCCGTTGACATGCCTTCACTGAATCAGTGAGTTAATTTGTTGGGTTTTTTAAAAAACCCTGTCCAATATGAATGAATGCCAGAGCAGAAAATGTTTGTTTTATTTTTGGTCTTGGAGCTCAAGTGATTTCTTTTCTAACAAGTTTTTAATTTTTTTTTTTCTGTTTCCCCAAGTGAACTGGCTTTTCTGTACTTCTAGTGTCATATCATTTCAATAACCTTCTGCAGGAATAAGCAGTAGAAAGTAGTACATATTTACATAGGGTTTTAGTGCCTATTAGGGAAAAAAAGTATTTTACAGACTGCTTGGACTTTAAATTTCTGTATGCTTACTGTAATTACAGAGTGAACTATTTCAAATATGGGGTTTTTTGTATGATTTAACTATTTTCATCCTGATATATTGCAGGCAATGGAATGAGGTGGATTTCATTAGTCATAATCAAATCTAAAGAGCTGGCTGTGATTACTCTTTTAGCCATCATGACAGTTGATGGCATTTTCAGTCTCATGACCTGTCACCTCTCAGCTGAATCAGAGACTGGCATTTGGCCAGGATGCCACAGCAGAGTATTGCAGAGTTAGCTCTCTGATGAACTAATTTTAGTTGAGATACTTCTGCTCAGAAATTGGTGAGAGAGAAAAGTGCCTCCAGGCACATGCAGAAGTGCAGTTCGGTGTTCCTCTCTACAAAGAAGCGTCTGGCTGTCACTAGAGTTACAATTATCCATAACCAGCTATGTTGCTGTCTTCCTCATGACATTTTTTTATTTCTAGTTTTCTTTTGTATCTCTGTCCTCAAATGTGTTTTCTACTCTGATTATCTGAAACTTTGCATTTTAAAATTCAAGTCAAAGTAGTGAACTTCAAAATTTTGAAAAATGTAATCAGTACATTGCACTTCGTATCATGGTTAATCTTAGCACCACCATCATCCATATATTTGAGGTTCAGTAACTCAGTTCTTTGCAAACTTACATAAAGAGTTGGCAGATGAAAAATTGTTTTGAGCTGTATGATCTTTCTTTACTGTTAGATGTGCAGTGCTACCAAATGTTCTTACATTTCTTTTGCCTCATCAGCAGTGCCCTCATAAACGGAAAATAAAGCGTTTGACTTTTCTTCCCTTTTCCCTTTCCCATCCCCTCGACTTCACCATCCCCTCGACTTCAGATTCTGGAATATTTTATTGATGAATGTCTTTTAATTTTTTTTTTTTAATGTGTTATTATGCAGGCTTATCTACTAGTCACTTTGCTTGGGCATTTCATTCAGTAGCGGAAGAAGAACTGCTGAGTATGCTCCCTGCAATGCAGAAGGGAGATCCAACATGGTCAGAGCTCAGAGCTATGGGGATAGGATGGTGGGTTCGAAATATCCACAGCCTGCGAAAATGCATAGAAAAGGTAAACATAACATTCTGAAAAAAAATTGCCACACTCTTTTCAAATAGCTGTCCTCTGGTGTTTACGTTCTATTTATGGGGTTTTAAAGTTTTAGATATATGAAGTGTTTCTGAATGTTTCATGCTGTATTTTTTATATGTATAGTTTGTTGTATGAGTATGAACTTTTGTATTCGACTATTTTGGTTTTTTAGCACTTCAGATTTCAAATTCCACTGTGAAATACATTTTTTGCTTTTAGATATTCCAGTTTGGAGGTGGTAATATGCAGTGCTTTTTGTGGATGCTCAAGATACAGATGGAGCATATAGTTGTTTTTAATAGCAAGATAGAGAAACAAGTTATGGAAAAAGGTTCTCCTTAGACAGCTATCAGAAGTGGGAACAACTTAGGTATTGTACATCTGTCTTGCAGTTGATTAATTTTCATGATAAACAAACCTATTGTTTTATTTTGGCTTGTGGGGTTTTCTTTTTGTTTGTTTGGGGTTTTGTTCATTTTCTTTATATTAAATATTTTGACCATCACGGATGTGGCAATAAGCCTAACCTTATTATCACTTGTTTTAAGCTCTTGGAAAAGGCAAGTGTGTTGAGCTAGAAAATGACATGCACAAGATACTTTGACTACAAAGCACGAAGTGGTAAAATGCATGTCTCTACTTTTACTTTTCAATCTTCAGTAATTAATCTTCACTTTATAAAACTTAACTGCCTTGCATTAAAAAAATTTCAGGTATTTTGGGCCTGAGTTTCAGGTTATCTTACGTAGGTCTTGGACTATTCTTGCTACCACTTACCCCTTTTTCCTTTCCAACCTTCAAAAGTAATCTCTTGTAAACAATTTTTCTCCTGTTGTGACTGGTCTCAGCCTGTTTTTCAGGATTCCATGTGTCCTTTGATTACCAGAGCAACTAATAAATTAATTTTGCTGTGATTTCAGGAACTGATACCAGATACAGGGATTCCCATCTGATCTTCCAAAAATCTTCTAGAACTGGAAGAGCTTTAGCTAAATGATATGAAAGGGCCTCTTGTATCTTCAAGTTTGCATCAAACTCATAATGAGAGGAGGGATCCTATATTAAAGAGTACTTCTGAGCACTATGGGGTACGGGATACCAGAAGCAACAAGAATCTCAAATGAGATTCATTTAAAGTTTGGTTGTTTTTTGCTGTTGAACTGTCTTCACAGGTGGCTAAAGCAGCCTTTCAGCGAAACAATGACCCACTTGACGCAGCCATTTTTTACCTTGCAATGAAGAAGAAGGCTGTTATATGGGGACTGTACAGGTAGGAAACATTCAAGCTCTTACATGGTGTTTCATGCTGTTTGATACAATTTTGGGGAAAAAGGTTTGTGATGGGAATCTGAAAGAAGACAAATGCTACCATTGAAAGCCGAGATTTGATTGCTAAATTAGTCATTACATTGAACGAGTAATTTCTGAGCTGCTTATATTTACTGAAGTAATTTAGTTGCTATTTCTGAAGGTAGATGCTTCAAGTTGTAGTCTCAAAGCTACTGTAGTTTCAGTCAGTGCTTAATTCTGGTTTATTTTTGAGGATTAGCAGTGTAGTGTAATATATGATACGATATAGAATGATATATCTGTCTTTTAAAGAAGTGTTTGTTGTTATAAATTTTATCTTAAGTTCAGGGGACTGAATTATGTCTGTCTTTGAAACTGATGTCTCATAATACACTGTTCAGTGTTGCAAACTTCTTGAAAAGTAGTTTGAATTGTCACATACTTTTAAAAGCTCACCTGGGAAAAATGAGATCTTCTGTATTAGTATGAGGTTAATTGAAAATACTGTTAGGTTTTGTATTCACTAACGGTTATTTTTAAATATGAAGCCTTCTCTACTCCCAGTGTAGTGACACTGCATTTCCTATTGTAAAGATATGCATAAATTTATACGAGCATCTAAGGAAGTCAAGAACCATGATGCATCTAATAAAATTTATAATATTTTTATCAATTATGTTCAATATGCAGGTCCCAAAAAGATACTAAAATGACACAATTTTTTGGAAACAACTTTACTGAGGACAGATGGCGTAAAGCAGCATTAAAAAATGCTTTTTCTCTCCTTGGCAAACAGCGTTTTGAACATTCTGCAGCATTTTTCTTGTTGGCAGGACACTTAAAAGATGCAGTGGAGGTAATAAAATGAACTTCTTTTTTATGTTTAAGACTATTATATTGTCTCAAGTGTACAAATACATTGAATGTGATTTGCATTTTGCATTATTAGTATGGCCCCTGAAGCTTCTGATGCTTCTGGTTTGTGCTCTTCTTTCTCACTCTCCATCCCCCCAAATTAATGCCAAATACGTAACACTGATCTTTGCATTTTGATTCTTTTTTAGCTGTCATATTAGTGACACTAAAAAGTCACATAGTTAATTTCTCCATTAATATTATTAAGGGGCCTACCTACCATTAAGGGTGTTACCTACCATTATCTTACTTTCAGATTGTCTACCTAGTCCTGTATGAAGACAGCAGAGTTTTCGTTAGGAAATTCCAGACCTGGCATTTTGGCTACCTCCTAAAATCCTTTCACCAAACAAACAAAAAAGTATTTCTGGAGTCTATTTGAATTGAAGAGTTGTGAGGGAATTCATCTCTGATAATGAAGGATAATT
>VZRE01004941.1:0-16002 GCA_013396775.1 Cephalopterus ornatus
AGAGGGGTTTCAGAAACTCACTTTGGCCTAGAGAGCGAATATCCTCTCCCAGGTGAGGACTGAGGATGCTGCTGTGGCTGTAGGTCTGGATTGGGTTACATAATCTTGGTAAGGGAGTCCAATTCCTGGACTATATACTAGCCAAGCAAACCCTTCCCCAGACACTCCTGCTCCCAACCACGCGTTGTACAGACATGAGCAGCTCTGTGCTCTGCCTCCCCTTTGCTCCATAGCTGTGCGCACTGTACCACAGGAACACGCACTTATTCCAGCCCCTTGAGTGTGCAGGGTGCAAGATACATCCACGTGGGCTCAGTTCCAGTTTTATCCTCCGAAAGGTACAGTCAAGGAAACCACGCTTCACTTAGGCAGCACTTTTATTCCCTGTTTGCACACACTAAGTAGTATTCAGTCAACTGGCAGAACATGGCAACTTTTTCCTACCTCAGTAGTTCCAGTCCTGATCCTGACACAGAGCAAGCTGCAAGGGGTAATGCCCTATTACATATATTAATAACCCCTTGTTCTGCCACAGATTTCAGGTTATGAAATAGTTTCTTTTAATTTCAGTTTTCAATATTTCCCATCAGGATTTTATCAGGGAATGATAGAAGATCATATACTGTGTGTTATACCAATTCTGAAATGTGAAACTTGAAATGAAGCTCACAGCTGGAGGCTCAGAGCAAATGGCCCCATTTTAGCCATGACAATAGTTACGGGGCTCAAGCAAAAACTGAATCATGGAACAGGTTCTGAATTTATTTTTCATTCCTAATTCATCTTGGGCAACTGTTGGGTGAGAGAGGAGGAAGAGGACAGGAAAAGTGCATGGCTTCCAGGTCCAGCTGTGCCTGGTCCTGTCAAGGAGTAGGTTTAGCCCTGTAAAACGAAAATAAAACAAAAGATCTCTAATGCTTCTCTGAAAACCAAGTCATGGGCAAATGGCGTGATGTGAATGTGACACGTTGCAAACATCACAGTCATGTCATGCCAGGGCTGACCCTTCTCTTGGGAGCCTTGATGAAGGAGTCAGGGTCTAGGAGCAAAGGCTGCAATGCCCTTGCCCAGAGCAAGTGGCTCCTTCCTAAAAACACTGGCATTTTATGTCTGCCAGCACCCATGTGGATTCACAATGCAGCTGCGTGGGCTGCATCTGCTCTGCAGACAAAGAGACCCTCCAGCCCAGGCAACTTTCTTACAACTCAAGTAAAAAAAGGAAATGTAAATCAAAATGTATTACTGGTGAAGTCTTCTTGGGATGCTTGCCTGCATGTATTTAATTTTCTGTGATAACAGTCCTGAATAAGACCTGGTGAACAGGACTAGACAAATATAAAATATAAATTGTGTAACTGAAAATATGAGGCTGGTGGTTCATTCCTATGCACAAACCCCAGGGAATTCTGAATTATGATTTCTAGAAATAACCTATTTCATCCCTCTTGTATTCTGAATTGCTGAATTACATGGTATTCACTGTTACGCTTTTATATTTCTGTAATGCTATAAAGTTACACATGTGCAACAAAGTTTTACCTGCATTGAGACAGATCTTGCTCTCAGATAGCCAAGAGTAAATCTGGAGTAACTCAATTTTTCGTGTGTTTCCCCAGGAGTTACACTAATTTAGCTAACGATTGTCTCCAGACAACTGAATTAAATACTTATACAAGTCAATACTTTAATTTTAATAGTCTTTAAATTAATATAAACATGTCTTTCATTTATATTTTACATAAGACACATTTCCAATGCATTAATTCCATTACCTTGTTTTATAGATACTAAAGATTCAAGTAGGCTTCTTAGCAGTGCCAGAAAACCAGTGGCAAGTTCCTACTGGCAAAGCTCCTGGCAAGGCCAAACTCTAAATGTGCACACATTTATATTTTTAAGCTGAGACTTGCATGATGAAAATATAATTACTAAAAAGCCACAGACTTGGACAAAATTACATTTGTTCCAGCCAGTAACCTACATATACCATGACAAATCTTGCTCATTCCAAAATCGGTATAGCTGAGTTCCTTGGCTCCAATGGGAACAAAATTTGGCCTATGATCCCTGTTGGCAGAAGAGAGATGAAAGGAATGCAGTATTACACACTTGCTTGATGTAACTTCCTTATCTAAAAAATCCATTTCTTCAAACACAAATTGCATCAGTTCTCACTGGAAATTTGATGTGTGTTTGAAGTTCCCTGACCAAGAGACACTCTTCACATCTCCAAATACACAAGTGGTACCAGGAAAAAAAAAACACACCAGAAATGCTGCTTCTTACTTTCTACTTCTTTTCATGCAACTTAGCCCACCCTCCTACACACTGATAAGTATGAAGGATAAACATCCATTTAATTCAAAATCCACCATACAGTGAGTAACAAGCTCTTTGGCTTTTGCTTAAGGCACATGCAGCTTGTGTACGAAAGGAGCAGGGCTGCTGGCAGCGTGCAAAATCACGCCCCTCCAGCAGCACAAAGTGGAGATGTGCTTGGAGCAGGTTATGCTTTTATCCTGCAGGATAACCTGCTACAGAAAGACCTCAACGGCACGTACAGAGGGGGAAAAGCTTGGTGGCAAAATGGGATTCTCTGTCTGCTCATGTTCTCAACAGATAAAATGCAGAGACTATCAATCACAGTTCACAGCAAACACCCCACTAGTTTCATGAGACTGAACCCCTGGTCATATTGCAACTCTCTGCATCAATGATTTAATCCCCCAATTATTTCCTTTTATACATATTCAGGAACTGCAATGCCAAATTAAGTAATTCTGAGGTGCTAGAGACAAATCAAGAGACTGCAATATCAGAAGGTAGTGGTACATTTCCATCTTCTCATCAGCAGGCACTGAGCCATGACTAAGAGTTGGGATTGCAAAGAGCATCCAGGTTTCCAACTCCAGCTAATAAGCATTCAACTGTGGCATTTGTCCTGTGATTACAAATCAAATGTTTCCATCTGGCTGTCAAAGCTGAAGTAGGGCTCAGCCAAACTACCACTGGCTATTTTCCCATGGCCACATTGTCCTTTAAACATTACTTATGCTTTATTGTACATGAAAGTAGCAGTACAGCTATTTATATAGCATGGAGTGTATGATTAAAAAAAGACTGGGGTTATATCTTCAAATAAAGCAGCACAAAGATCTGTTTATATTTTGTGTCTTATAAAGCGGAAAAGGGATGATTGTTTCACAGCATTCACCCAAAACTCTTGAAGAGCATTTACACAGGAATTCTCTGAAAAATCAACAACCACTGTTTCCAAAGACAAAACTCTTTCCTTATGCCCATATTAAATATTCAATTTTTCCCTGTAAGAAAACATCCTGTTACTAAAGAAGAAAGAAAGAAGAAGAAACAACCCACAAATGCAAGACAAAACTGTTCATACCTCCAGCCTGAGGACCAAAGCTTTGGCTTGGTCCCAAGAGTTCATCCTCTCCGTGAGAAACACTCACCTGTACCTGCTCCCACTGAACCTGGCCGGTCTTGCAGGGCTGCAAAAACCTCTGGATGGTGTCCCCAGAAGAAGTGATTCTCTGCCCACAAAGTTTATGCCTTGTCTTTCCTCCTTACCTGCATATACACAAAGAAATTCACCTGATGTAAACCAAACTGAGCGATGGTTTTTACTGGCCTTGGCTTTTCTTCTGGGCTTCGTGCAATAAGATATGTGAAGTTCATTTTTCACCCAGCTGCTGCAGATATATTATTCCAAGGCCTAATATTGCCTTTATTTTCAAGCAAACCTCATGCTGAATATGAAGATCTTTTTTATTCTATTAATGTTGAATGTTTCTAAATATAGGCAGACAAAATATTTACCTTTTTAATGTTTAATGTTTTGCAGTCATATAGACAAAACAATTTGGTATGGGTAAATTTCTCAGAAAAGAAAAGAGATCCATTACCAGGCTGAAATCCAGCTTTGATTGCAAAACCTCTGAAACATGCATGTTTTGCATCCTGAATGCCAAATGAAAACCTGTCAACCCCAGAACCTTGAGATGAACTTTATATAAACCAGTGAGTAATCAAATGCATACAATGATTTCAAACCTGTACAGTGGTTCATGCCCAGATCTATTTATATGCTGAAATAATTCAAAATTCTAAGAGCTGGAGCTTCTGCCTCCATCCCAATGCCCCACATTTATCATTTTTGAGAATTAGGTTATTTGAAGGCTGTTCATTTCAAAACAGCACTGACTGTGATTTTCTCATCATCCCTTAAAATCCTGTGGATATAGCCAACACGTAGCAATTTCCTGCACTCTGGGCTAACGGAGCCATGGGCACAACCTGGCAGAGAGGACAGGAGAACTGCTGGTGGGACCCCTAGGATCCTCCAGCCCTGTGCTCTCCTGTGCCAGGCAGGACCTCCCCTGGAGACTAGGACACCTGTTTTAGACAGCAGAACAGTGTTCTTCACATCATCAGTTTCTAAAAGGAGCAAAATAATGTTTGTTCTACGTTCTATAAATTACATATTATATTATTATATTGTTACTTAGGTAAATTTTAGCAGATCAATATAAACTTGTTTATATTACTTGCCTGTAATAATAAAAGTGAATCCAGACTATTTAATAGTTTCATGTATTTACAGTGCTTTTCCAATACTAAAAATTACTGTTCAATACACAGCAAAGTCCAATATCACTATAGAGATAATTACTACAGTGTGAAGGGTTGACTCCCAACGTCTTTATTCTGTGTATCTCCTGTGAAAGACTCTTCTCACACGGAGAATAATCTTTATCTAGTCCTTTGTTTTTCTTAATTTTTGTCAATTGCTTTCTTGGAAACAGAGTAAATAAGATTTCCCGTAGGGAATTAAATGCTAGAACTCTATGGCTCAAGTTAAGACCTTGTAGTTTATCATTTGAGAAATATATACCAGTCTTCAAATTCTACACACAAAGCAGTAGTTTCATGCAGCTTTTTATGCCTGCATCTTCTATATGCAAATGACAAATTACAAACCTATTGCCAATTAAGCCTGTCAAAATGGCATTTTCCTGTTGTTGTCTTTTATTTAATCCAGTGTCCTTTTAGGGATCTAATCACATGTGCCCACCTTAAAGGGCAGCACATGTATTGGGAAGGATAAACCCTTCCCTGAGGAAAGAACAGTGATCAGGACCAGCCCTGGCTCTGGGGCTATTTTCTCTATTTTGCAATGTTTTCGTTCTTCTAACATTTTGCACATTTAAACATGCACAACCAATTTTACTCAATTTATCTATTCCTGCATTACCGATTTCTAAACCGATTCCTAAACACACCCTGTTCATCCTTTAAGTTTTGTTAACAAATTATTTGGGTTGCATGCCGATGCCTGCCAAAATAAAGATTTATGAGTCTGAGTTACAAGCATTTATAATTAGAGGGATCAAGGTATCACAAGCACAAAACATCTACCCCAAAGAGAGAGCTGGCAAGCTGTCACCATAGTGCATCACTACAGCAATGAGAGAGACAATAGAAAAAGCAGCACACTCATACATTCCTGCTCCCCAAGCCCTCGTTACAGCATTAAATTTCCAATCTTTGCCCTTGAGGCTCTGGGCAATGCTGAAAGGTGGGGTTGTTGACCCTGGAGAAGAGAAGGCCCCAGGGAGACCTTAGAGCCCCTTCCAGCGTCTAAAGGGGCTCCAGGAGAGCTGGAGAGGGACTTTGGACAAGGGATGGAAGGACAGGACAAGGGAGAATGGCTTCCCACTGCCAGAGGGCAGGGTTAGATGGAATACTGGGAAAAAATTCTTCCCTGGGAGGATGGGGAGGCCCTGGCACAGGTTGCCCAGGGAATCTGTGGCTGCCCCATCCCTGAAAGTGTCCAAAGCCAGGTTGGTTGGGGCTTGGAGCACCCTGGGATAGTGGAAGGTGTCCCTGCCCATGGCCGGGGGTTGGCATGATGCAAGCTTTAAAGTCCCTTCCAACTCAAACCATTCCATGATTCTATAACACAAACCACGTTACTCCTTTTTTTTCCCTTGAATCAGTCCAGCTATATCCATCCTACCTACTTTAAATGACTTGTATGCACCTTGAACACAACACTACCTTGAAGATACTGGACTATCATGGAAAATATTCCTTTGCAGAAATATGAGCCTTGTAGGAAGTTGCACACATGTGCATAACCTCTGGCATCACAGTATTTGTACCATCATCCTGTAGAAGTACCATCCTGTCTTCAGCCTGGATGCTGGCCCATATTACAGGTTGTAAGCAGGTGATTGAACCACCTGCTCTCTAGGCCCTCCGAAGCAAGCTTCCTATTTGATGATCTGTGGTGGGTGAAAGCAAAAGTGAGCTTCCACCATGACACTGGGCCTTAAATAAACTGTCACATAGAGAGCAGAAACAGCTTGTTGGGTGGATGTATTTCTTCTCCCCAGGTAGGAACAGACAGAGTGGAAGACACACCAAGTCTTCATTACCTGCACTAGCAAGTTGAGTCTGTCTCCAAGCAGATAGTGCCAATTTCCCAAACACAACAAATTCACAGAGGACAACCCCTTTGTCAGCTGCTGTTGTGGTTTAAGAACAGTACTCTCCAATTTAGTGCTCCCACTGAGACTCTCCAAACCACCTCTTGCTTGCTCAGGGCATGACATGGATGGTATGGAATAAGGGGTGGATAATGTCCAGGCAGCTGGAGAACACAAAGCGGGACGTAACACACCACTGCAGCCAGACACGGACATACTACACAGCCTCCACCCACTACCTCTACAGTGTCCCCACTCAGCTGGAACCAGAAGCAATTGAAACCATCCTCCTCTGAAACCACCAAGGTTTCTACTACAGCGAGTAATGGGCAAGCTTTGTTGTCATTTGATGTTTTGGAACACAGCAATGCAGCATGGCCTGCTTCAGCACTGCTCTTTTTTAGGGATTGCCCCAAAGAAAGCAAGAATTGCTGGTTTTTATGTCCTATTGCTTTTAAAGCTCCTAATTTCTCAGCACCATTTGGGTACTGTGTACATTGCAGAAACTCATTACACAGAATCCCTGCTCTCAGGGCTTATAATTTTAAGATATGATTGAGATGAATAACCCTTCTTCTAATGATCACTGATAAATAATCCCAATTAAATACTTAATATGAGAGCATTTGCCCTTCACCTATAATTGCCCTTTTTGCCCTCATAAAGGGAGTGGTTTTCATCTCACCTATATATTTACTAGATTTTCCTCCCATGTTAACATTACCAGTGCTATTTGGCATTTCATTCTCAGGATCTTCTCTTCCAATTATTTTTTATTGGCCGTGATTTTGTGTCTTTTATTAGAGGTGCAGAGGGCCATCTGCCAGAAACTCAACCCCTGCTGCAGAAGCCTTGTGTCAATATTTCCATCTAGAAAACAGGCTTGCAATGAAATAATAAAATAAAATTTAGAACCCACCAAAAATCTAACCTATTATTCTCCCCCTTTGCCTGACTTTTCTGCCTGGAAATGAGGTTCCTCTAACATTAAAACCCCTTGTTGCCACACAAGCATGACATCATCAAACACTACTTCAATGCAGATGTGGGAACATCGAATTGATCAGGAATGTATCCATCAAGTTTAGGTTTATTTTCATTGTTTCTTTTTTATAACCAAATCCTGCCTTCAATTTTAATTAACCGAAACGTTAAAATTGAAGAATATTTTTCAAGTATTTGCTAATCTATTTATTTAGTGAATAGATATTCCTAAGGAGACTTAGCAGAATTATTTTTTTTTTTTTACCCTTTCTCCTTTTTTGTTCCCAGCAGCATAACCGCAGCAGAATTGTTTTCCTTTGTCACTGCTGCTTTAAAAACCAACTGCTTTTCTGCTTATTTCTTTCAGAATCATTTCAATGACTGACAGCAGAGCTGTCAATGTGAGTGGCTTCAGGAGTTGCCTTGAGACCTGGCAGAGAAGCAGCGATGCTGAGATCACACACGTGGGCACAACCTGGCACAAGTCCACTTTTTGCACTTTTTTCTCGTCAAACTTCTAAAGTTTGCCCTTAAAATATTGCAGCCATTAGCCCTCTGACACCAAAATGAATGTTCGCATTACAGCCTGAGTGTACACTATCTCGAAGGCCATCGGGTTTCTGTATTCCCCATTAGAGGTCACTTTTATCTAACACTTACAGACTCTAATGGAGCCATGCATTTACCTTCCGCTGAGCCCTTTGGGTTGGTTATGGTCATTACTTTTATTCAAACTGAGAACCACCAGAATTTCCTCATTATTTGCTCTCAAATATCCTTTATCTATTCCTACATTTTGCTCAGTTGCTCACAGTCCTTTGACTTGCAGTGTTAATGGTTATACAGTTGTTTCCTCTAATTGAGCAAGTGACCTGTTGGCTTTCCAGACTATTTTTATTATTCACAACTTCTGGTTAATTTGCAGTCCCTTTTGCAGTCAGTAAAGCTGCATTGGTTGTATTATGCGGAGTGGTAGACTCTTTTCCTCCTGAGACTGCATACTGGCTCTTTTATCTCATTACCCTATTCCTTTCCCCTTTCCAGCACTCTCTCTTTGGTGTTAGCAGGGTGCTAAATCTTAGTTCTTTCACCATTCAGATGACTGCAACCAGGCACTGTATTTTCCTACTTGGTAAATGCTTACTTTTCTTCAAACTTAACACCATGCTACTCAGTTGCAGCTTCTGTTTTTGCCTCATCATCTATTCCTTTATCTTGCCAGCTCCTGAGGTACTCGATGTAAAAAGAAAAGTTTTTGTCTGAGTTTCCTTTCCATAGTAATTTGTGTTGAAAACAGTCTCTGCAAAAAGAAATTTCCAAAATTTCTTCTCGAAGCAACTCTTTGGATACTACTCTGCATAGTCTGAATTTTCTGAAGTCACTCCTTCTATCAAGAACTTTGGGGTTAGTTTGGGCAGGATTACGGTGGGTGTGTAACATTAAGGTCACTGGAGGCTAAAAAAGAAAGGGACAAGTGGGTTTGGTCCTTCTCTTGTGATGACTGTTCCTAAACAATGTGCACTGTGATGTCCTGCTCTTTGCAGCCTGGGCAGGTCCTGAATAACAAGACTTTGTTACCATACAGGGCTTCAGACCAACAGCAACAAAGCCCAGACCCTCCACTAGTGAACTGCTCATCCCTAGGATTTTTTTCCCACTTTGTGTTCCCAGCCCTAACACTGTCACCATCCTGGCTTCTGGAGGCTCCCCAAACAACAGGTGCTTTTGGTTTCCCATTGCCTCTACAAAATCAGCAGGCAGACATTGGCTGCTGTAGGCCTTGTAATTGCCTTAAACTACCCTATGCCAGCTTGCAACCAGGTAATGCTGGAGAAAAACAAAAGACTTGGGTTATCTGCAGGGCTCCCACAACCCTGAATCAGAATGGTACAGGACAAAAGAGGGGGTCCCACTCAACTGCAATTTCCGGGCCAGAGCTTTGTATTTCAAAGAGCAATTGGAGACTTGGCTTCACTCTGATTTAGAGCAAAAACCATACATTTCCTAGTTCCCTCACAGAGGAAATCACTATCTCAACAGCAGCTTGCACCAAACAGAGAAACCCCAGGAGTCGGAGCTGCAGCTCAGCGCAAGCCACTAGTATGGGGGATCTTGGGACAGATGCCCAAGATGCAGATGAGCCAGTGGGAAACCCAGTTCCTCTAGCAGCATAGCCAGCTCCTGGAGGAACACCAGCAACCCAAGCGTCTCATTTTCCACCAACGTGCCCATTTTCCAGCAGCATTCACTGCCTTTCTCTCTCTCCGTCTGGTTCAAGCTCAGGAGAGATTTGTTCCTCACAAAAGTGTCTGCTAGCTCCTGGCATCCTCATTGTATTGTTGCCAAACCCAAACCTTGATTTCTTACTCAGTTCTTCTCCAATCCTACCCTAAAATATATTGCAATCTTTCTCAGTCATGTTCTGGCAGACTATCTTCCTAAATTAACATGTCATATGTACAATTTTCAAATTTGGTATAATTTAGCATTTCTTGACTCCATTCACATTATTCTTCAGGAATTTTCTGTGACAGCAGTATCTGAGCTGTACATTAAAAGCAGACTAATGCTTTAGAGACAGATCAGTTCCTCTTAGGTTCCTATGCAGTACTCCTACAGGATTTGATCAACTGCATTAAAAAAAGAGTTAGAATTATTTTTCATAAGTTTGTACTAAGCAAGTGTGAATGGCCTCCAGGAAACATCAAACATAATGGCTATCTTTTTTAAGTTTTCAAAAGTTTCAAGTGTTAGTAATGGGGTGCCTTGATAAAAAGGAGATAAATGTCACATTCTTACAAATAAAAATTAACAAGCCACTATTAAAACCACCTTTGAGTGGTTTTGAGTCTAGTGAAAAAAACCTGGTACTATAAACCAAAGAGTAACAGGGAATTACACTGTGATTCAGCAGTGCACACAGGTCATCCATTCTGAAGACTGGGATCTTCACAAGACCACTTTACTATGATTGAAATGAATTATAAACCTATATATTGCTGTCCCAGTTAGTTAAAGCAGCTGAGACCAGTTCATCACTGTGTGGGTGTAACCCAAACTGTGTATTCTATACCCTCTGTGCCATTCCCCAGAAACTGTTAACAACAGGCCATTTGCAGCAGCTGCCCAGAGCACACCTGACCCCTCAGGCTATAAGCTGGGTGTTAAGAGGTCTGTGAGATAGGAGGATGTTCCTGTCCTCACTCCCAGGACTCACAATCACCCATTGTGGGACTCCCCACGCTGGGGGAGGGGCTGGGCATTCCTGCCTGAATGTGGGTGTGTATAATCTGGGAATCTGGGGACTTCTGACACCACTCGTGGGAGCCAGAGGAGGACCTGAACCTCAACCTCAACTGGACTGCAACCCCCACTCTCACCAACAGGTTTTTCCTCTTTTTATGTTGGACTCAGGGGGACCACATGGGGCTCGACTGGGGGCCAACAAACACCATTGTGTTCGTGCCCCAGGGTGCTGAGTGTTGTGGGTTAAAACCAATTGTCTGCCTAGTTGTATTTATTGCATTATTTTCATTAAATTGTGATTCTGATTTATAATCTCTTTTGAGTTGGGTTGATTTCTCCTGCCGGTTCACCTTTAAACCAGCACAACTTCTGATTAAGGTTGTACACTCATCGATCTTAGCACATCTATTACTTTGTGTCACTCTTTGGAGAGATGCAGTGGTTGTCTACATGGATTTCCAAAACTTTTGAAAACTGGTAGCCAACCGTAGTGATAATATTCCATTTTGTTCAGTTGTTCACTGATGATTACAGGCTGCTGTTCCTAATATCACACACTTGCTTTGGTATAAAGTTACATTACAGAGTTATATTATGTTTTTCCAATGTTGAGATTTGTTTAAAATGTTTCCTCATTCCTCTAGCAAACATAAATCGTCTAGTAGTCACTTTAACATTGATTTTAATTTCCTTTTTATCTACTATTTTATTAATCTTTATATATTATTTTATCGATCTACTTTATTAAAATTCAAATATTATCCTTTTATTTACACCTTTTACAAGGCATTTTTCCCTTCAGTGATGCTTAGCATCATAAGATCCCTGAAGGTTTAAGGATTCATGTTTAAAAGGCATTTAATCCTTTTTGGTTCTTTTTTTTTTATTTTTTAATTTTTTAATTCAAGGAAAAGAATCCACAGAAAACAATCCCACAAAATCTGGTGAGTGCATGGGAGGACTGGAGGATCCTGGGAGTTGTCTGTCAGATATAACCCCACGTGACCCCACAAACTGGATGTTATTTACAACTGACACATTTTTACATTGAAAACACACTGAGAAGTCAATGCCTCATGAAGAAAGGGTCTTGCTATGGAGTGTAACCCAAAGTAGGGTCCTGTGTGCACAAAGAGGATGGAGCAGGATGTTCCCAGCATGAGGCTTGATGGTTGGACTTGATTATCTTAGAGGCCTTTTCCAGTCTTAATGGTTCTGTGATTCTAAGATTAGGGCAGATGTAGGGTGATATTTAATGCTTGTTATAAACTCCCAATAGTGGCAGGGGGAGGCCTTATTTTAATTCCTAGGAAAAGCTTTGGGTACATACGCACAATTAGTGTGCAGTTAATTAGCATTATTATTATGTTTGTATTCACTTACCACTGAGGGATCTCGTTATGGGTCTCGTTGTGGGTCTCCTGCAAAAACTAAGCAAATAGGAAACTTTCTTCCCCAAAAGCTTACAAGCCAAGCGAAAAGCAGCTCAAATCAAGAAAAGGAAGGTGGGAGATCATGACCAGCCTCGTTCAGAATTCTGTCAAGTCCTCCACGGGCAAGTCAGAACTCAAGAGACTACAGAGTTCTCCCCTATAGAAAATTAGGTGGCTTTTCCTCATGATGGTGACGATGCATATTCAGCTAAAAAGACCTGGCAAAATAAACCATGGGAGAAACAAAGTTTCCATGGAGGAATCCACCACTGCCAGGAGATTTCCACCTAGGCTTTACCGGGATGTTAAGGATATGCCACAGCACACAAGCACTGAGTGCTGGGTCATTGATGTGGTGAGCAGAAATCCCTGATAGCATGGGAGCCGACGGGAAAGGACACGGCACGCTCTCAGCAGGAGGAACAGGCACACATCGTACCATGAACTAGACTGCACTGAACCTTCAGCCAAAGTTCAGTGTGATCAGACTGATGTCACTGCAGACGTTTGGCAGTAGCTAGTGATTACCTTCCTGCTAGGCGCTTCAGCAGATTCTGAATTTATTTTCAGACTACCCTGTATGAAAGGCAGCAGCATTACAGTAAATTTTTGTTCCAGTTTTCCCATTGCTCTCTCTTTCAAGCTGAATTAACCAGAGTTTAAGCTGACACCTTCCTCCTAGAGGGGGTTTTTAGACTTTCAAAACTGTATAAAATCAGTGAAAGAAGGAGGTTGCAATGGCACAGGTTAGAGATCTCTGAAGAGCTCTGGAGCAGATAAAAAATGTGAATCCTGGTTATAGATTTGGCAAAGTAAATACCTTGAAGCTGTAATGAGGTTATGTCAAATAAAAAAAGTCATTCAAAAGAATCTTTTCTACCACCTTAACTACTGTAGTGAAAATTAAAATCATAAATCATTCTTTGACAGAAAACAATTTTAAAAACCAGTCTTAGATTTGGATTCTAATGACCATCATGCACTTTTTGCACACCATTCACAACACAATTTAGTAGAGTGACAGTTCATATAAAGAACAGGAACATTAAGGAGTTTCATGTGTGCTGTTTGCAATACAGAAGAAGAGATCAGTGTGGTTGCTAAGATTTTAAAATAGATTAATTCATCTATTTCAGCTGAATTAACTACAAAATCAGAAGCACTTTTCATCATAATATATCTCGGTGCACTAGCTGGAAAATGAAACTATGCATAGTTTGAAACATACCCCATTAAATACACGTAGCCTGATTAATAACCAGGAAACAAAGCAGTACCCAATTTGCAGCTATTATAACTGAGGGCCTTGTTTACATATCAGTATATTACTAATAAACTTGGCTTGCAGCTTCCATACTGCATTATGGGACACTGATCAAAGCCTTGGCATGGCCATATGTCTGCTGGCCAATGACTTGTAGCTGGGTTTTTTTCTTAGCCTGTTTCCAGACAGCTCACCAAGTAATGAAAGAATTCAGGAAGCAGAGGTAAATTGCTACAGCTTGTCTTATCAGTGCTATGTGAATGATGCACCTGACCAACTTTCCTGATACTATGATACGGAAGAAAATACTTTGAGAATCCAGCATCCCAAACCAGCTGTGGTAGCCAGCCACGCTGGGCAAGAACGTGAATAGTCTCATTCCAGAGACAACAATATTTATGTCTAATTAGATAAGCTGGATGTTGGCTTCATCTAAAGTTTTAACACACACATTAAAAGCAAATGTAAAGTCCAGAGCCTGCAGCCAGTAAAGGGGGAACAGAGACCTTTAAATGTCACTGAAGCAGAAAATTGTTTTGCAACCAGTCCTGCTATAGCAAAGATGTGTTTAAATCTATATGGAGGGGAAATGGCTTCTACTCTGATAAGATGCAGCCTTTCTCTACTTAAATGCACAGAGGTAAGAGATTAAACCTGTCAAGACCCCTGAAGACTCAAAAATTTGAGAACGGTTATAAAGTGGAGATATTCCACCAAGAGGAAAAGAGGTAGTCATAGAGGGCAATGCCTTTTATAGCCCATGTCCAAGGAATAACACTGAGCTGAACTGGGAGATGCAAAGTTCTCCTCTGACACAGCTTATCAATAGGAAAAGCAAATATGTTTAGGGTTTTCTTAATCTCTTTACTTTCTAGGTGTTGTTTTGAGGTGCATGTATTTTCAGGTTGTAAGACTAGGGTACTGCTTGGGTGGGATCAACATCTCAAGCAGACTGAAAAGAGCTTTGAGGGCAGGGAGGAAGGTGCCTTTTTAATTAAGTGACATTTTTTTTTCACAAAAATTCACAGCAAGGATGGAGAGAAATTATAAGGAGGAGCATGGAGCCAAGTGAGGCAGGATTGTGTGGCTTCAGGAAGAAAAGCTGGCCAGGGAGATGAATTGATTGTGATCCCAAAAGATGCCAAGGTGACTGGAGCCGTATCTGGAAGCAGTGATTCACCTGCAAGGACACCATGGATTTGGGGAGAGTTGGCTATTAAGCCTTCATTTTATTCTCTCTTATCTAATCTTGGGTTTAATAAACCCAGTTATACTAATGAATAATCTAACAAAACATGGCTTTTGAAGTTAAAGAGCCTTCTAAGTCTCCTCTGAATGACTAGGAGTAATGTGTAAGTGTATCTACCTCAAAGGTTTGGCCAATAAGGGACCCATCAAAAAACACAACAAATTATTCACTGGGCACCCATGATCTTACATTGCTTGTCCCCAGCTACAAGAGTTTCAGGACATCTCACTTAATAAGCAGTCTTACTATGGTCCACTTAAGCTCTCTGAGTCATTGCTTTTATTCTGCTGTGAGTATGGAAACATTTACATAAACATTAAAAAACTGCTAGCAACATCAGCTCTTCTTTTACCTCAAACATTTAAAAAGTTTATGGGTTGTAGTTTTCTGCATATTAGAATAAAGATTTACTGCTAATATAGACTGTGATATTGCCAAATAGCCCTTAGCCAGTTTGATAGCGTAACTAATACCCATAAAATTTGTGTTACATTACAGGAAAAAACAGCGCTCCACACATGAAGAGTCACAATTTTGAAAATAATGCAAAAGTGAATATAGAGGAAGTAGGAGCAAAAACCTGCAAATCACCTTGTTGTGAACAACAGAGGCAAAAGGAGTAGTGAGATTACCTCACACACTCTTTGCATACAGCACCTTAGAGCACTGCCAGGAAAGAATTGCAGTTTTTCAGAGTTTTGAAAACCAGCTTCAATTGCTTTAGTAACACAGGGAAAATAACCCAAAGTAGAAAACATGCACAAAATAGGCACTCTGAGACAAACACTGAACCATGCATTCAGCATGAGCTGTCACAGACTTATCCATCCATCTGGGTGTGCAACCACAACCATGCAGATTTACAGCCTTGGATACATGTGGATTGAGCAAAAGATTTGGAGAATACTATCATCATCATCATTATTATTACTATTATTATTATTATTATTCCCTTCATCTTTTTGATGTATGCAGGCCACATTCACACCTAAGGTCTGGTGGCTTTGCTCCTCTCTAGTGATGCAAAGCAATTGTAAACCTTGCTCAGCTGTGCAGCTAAATTAGATTTACTGCACCTCTGAATCTCCAGAGCTTGCGAAAGCATCTGGAGCCTACCAGTGAGCCTAGTCTCGTGCTTTCCATAAAAGCAGTGTGTACACCAGACATGATCTGCTTCCAGTGTATGTTGCATTCCTGCCATCGCACTTCTCTCTCAGGCTGCCTTGATTAAAAAGCCTTGACATTCTCTGAACAGTATTTTACTCATCATACGAGTGAAATCCATTGTTGTGGGGACTCATTTTACAGAGAGAGAAG
>VZRE01004944.1:0-10882 GCA_013396775.1 Cephalopterus ornatus
CTTTTCTCTTTTCTTTTCTCTTTTCTCTTCTTTTCTCTTTTCTCTTTTCTGTCTTTCTTTCTCTTTCTTCTCCCAGGCAGTTAGCAATAGGACAAGGGGGCACGGTCTTAAGCTCTGCCAGGGGAAATTTAGGCTGGATATTAGAAAGAAATTCTTTACAGAGAGAGTGGTCAGGCATTGGAATGGCTTGCCCAGGGGGGTGGGGGATTTACCGGCCCTNAGGGAGGTGGTGGATTCACCGTCCCTGGAGGTTTTTAAACTGAGATTGGACATGACACTTAGTGCCATGATCTAGTGAACGGACTGGAGTTGGAGCAGGGGTTGGACTTGATGATCTCTGAGGTCTTTTCCAACCCAATCAATTCTATGATTCTATGATTCTATGATTCCCCAAGTGGAGAAAATCACCTTCTTGAAAGCTGAATAGCTCAAGCTTTCCAAATAAAGGGAAAGTGCATGCTCAAGGCCCTCACTTTGGGAATGACCCACTTATAATTCAAGCTGTGACCTTATGATTCCTGATTAAGCCCTGAAAAAGGGGTTGCAAACAGATGGAGAGAGAGTGCACATCCTCAGTAAGAAAAGTAGATTACTGAGATTTGCCTCTGTAAAAAAGTCTTTTTAATCCTTTAGAAGTGAAGATGTCTGTACCCATCATCCATCTCATTTTGTCTTAGTCAGTCTTATGCAGAGATAAGACTATCTGCCCTGACACACAAAACAATGTCTGCTTTAATGTTCTGCCATGGATTGCACTTGAATTGCAGAGCTTTCCAGCTACACTGGTGCAGGATCAGAACTGATGTCATAGGCATTAGCTCAGGAGGAAATTTTCAGGTGCACTCCATTGATCAACAGACCTAAGGTCCCAATGTCTTAAGAAACTCTTGTATCTCAAAACTCCCACCACTTAAGTGCTTGGGAAACTCTTCTCTCAGCACGTAGCAGGTATTTCTGAAGTAGGTCAGCCATATGGTGGGGAGAGCTTACAGATGCTGTCTATACTCAGAGGAATAAAAATGAGTTGCTTGAGTCTCTCACCTTATGAGGGTGATATGTGCTGTCAGTTTGGAGAAGAATAAAACAGATTTTCTGACTGATAATCTTTGTTATGCTTGCTTTTCCCCTCCTTTTTTCTTAATATGAATCACAGAAGTCTTATTTAAATATAACTGTTTTTCTCCATTTCAGAACAAAGCAACTCTGGTAAGTGTTAATTTCCTCACACTAATCATCACAAATTTACTGTCCAGCAAAAAGCTCAGATACAGCTTTTGGTCTCTGCATATTCCTTGAAGTCCTTACATGATTTACAAGCCATTATATTAATAGTAATTACTTATAGAGTTGATTTGTGGAACTCTGATTTTAGGAACAGCCAGATGCAAAGAATTTAAAGTCTTCTGTGTAATTCCACTGTATTCAAAATGCAGATAATAAATCACTTATTTTTTGCTCAATATGGATATTGTAAACTATTAAATTTGAATGCTAGTTTGTATTACTGAAAAAAAAAGTAAAAATACCTTTTCTACAAATACACAATGGAGATAAAATGTATAAGCTTAACATTTTCCCCCCATGACTGTATGTACTGCTTCACAATGCATAAGGAAAATTGAAAAAAAAAAATGTTAGGAACCGCAGGCATAGATTTTAGAGCACAGTTTGGCAGAAAGAAAACATATTTGATCAAAATACCAATCTCTGAAGGTAGAGCCAAACAAAAGCAGTGGAACAAAAGCTGGCAAAACCCAACAGAACTGAGGCAGCTAAAGAGCTGGCAGAGATTTAACTGAGCTGCTGTTTAGTGCTGGTGGCGTGCAGGGCCCAGTCTGGTTTTCAGTGATCTCACAGGTGCTATCTGTGCTTCCCAGAGGAGCCCAGGATTCTGTCCCTGCCTGTTACAGCCCAGTTTGCTCCCAAGAGCCATTAACTCCACACATCTGTGGAGGGGAAGCTGCCTGCAGTTTCACAGATTGACAGAATATTCTGAGTTGGAAGGAACCCAGTGGGGCCATCGAGTCCAACTCTTAAATGCATGGCTTATACCGGGATCGAAAGGGGATTGAACTCATTACCTCGGTGTTATTTTTGAGCCTTGCCAAAAATGGGTGTCTCATCTCAAGAAACTGCTGTAAGGACTTGCTCCTTTGCCTCATTGCAAATTGAAGGTGGAGGCTGCTTCTAAAGCAGTGCCCAGGAATACTCTTCGAGTGTCATAAATGCAAAACCAGCATTTTCTGACACTTTAGGGAGTGGGGGATTTGTTTGGAATATCAAAGGAGCTTTTCTCAGTTAACAAATAGCCATGTCACAAATACAAGAGTTTGTTCTGCAGTTGCATCTTCAGTTTTTCTGCTGCTTCCCTAATTTTTTTCTACTCTCTCTCTCTCTTTTTTTTTACAATATTCCTTTTGTTTCGTCTCCCTGTGCCCTACTTTATTCCCTTTTCTGTACAACTTCTATTCACCCCTTCCCTTGCTGCTCTGCTCTTCTGCCTCCAGAACCACATGGGCCATGGGAATACTTTCCTCAGCAGAGCACCCTGGGCTCTCATGTGTGAGCAGTGGGATCAGCCTTGACTTGGCTTCTACTTTCAAAGCATTTCAACGGCCTGCTTTGCCATAATCCCCATAAAATAATACATGTCAAGGTAGAGCAATTAATTTTAATTGGTAACTCAGCCTATATTGACTTCAAAGGGAATTTAGAGATTGAATTGAAATTTGAAAAATACAAGTGTAAATATCACTGCTTAAAGAAAGGCCATGCAAAGAATGAAGTAGAAATGTTCCTGCTGAGTGAACTCGGAAAAGTCATCTGTGCCTTAGTTTCCCTGATCAATAATGGGATAATAATGCTACCAAATTCCTTACCAGCACCAGAATATTTGCAAATAAAGGTTTATCAGTGTAAAACAAATCAATTGTTTTCATACGATTTTTTTTTTCCGTTCACAATGTCAGGCAGCAGAGTGGTGTTCAGCATTCTCATGCGGGACTAGTTCTGAGTATCTCAAATACCATCCTTTGCAAATTGGCAAATAAATTTAAGATTTTAGCTTCTTCCAGAACCTTCATCGAAATCAGATTATGGTTTATTCCCAGCAGGCATAAAGGACTAAATGGATTTATATTTCTGCTCTTTCCCAAGCAGAATGTATGTATTTGGTAACAGGAATGTGTGCAAAAGGGAAATGCTCTAAGCAGAGAAAACACGATTCGTTTTGGAAATATTGGTATTGAGGACTTTTTGTGAAGAAACTTCTTGAGTTTTTGTTAATTGCAGTCAGAGAATAGTTTAGATTTTCTTAAAGCAAGTCACTTAGCTAGGTTCTTTTGCTGCATATTAAGGATTTACTAGGCACTAACTACAGAGATGTTCCAATCTAGTTGTCATTTGCCAGATCATTATACCATGGAACTTTTGTGTTCCATTTTGGCTCTATAGAAAATGCACAATGAGTTGATGTACTGCTTAGAGTTTTTTCAGTATCAGGTGTATAACAGATATTCACACTACTTCCCACACTGAGCCCCCTTCACCAGCAGAGGGATCTAGAGAAAGAGATCTATTAAAACAAACAAATATACCCAGAAAACTGAAACAAGAAGCCCCTAAGAAAACCCCACCACTCTAATTGAATCTCCTTTTCTTAGTATCACTGCCTCAATTCCTGGAAACAACCTCTCATTTGCAGACTAGTATATTGAGTGAATGTTAATTAACTGCATACGTGGATTTTAGAAGCACAAATCTTTGAATTTAAACTCTGCGCAGCACCAATCCTTTGGCCTGTTCTGGTAATCAATACCTACACATATGATTCACTGTTTCACTCCAAAGCTGAAAACTGAGCAGAGATGTCCAAGGAAACAATCGAGTAGAAACACAGAAGGAATGTGGTAGGTCCATGTTCATAAGGTATGTCTGTGTCAGGAATAAAATTAGAAGCCAAAGCACCTGTGTTCAGATTAGTGGTCACCAGTCCTATGTGCCACCTTGGTTATTAATGTTCCTCTTGACTTCAGGGATCTGGTCTCAAGATGAAAACATGGAGGATTGAAACTTTTGAGCATTTGATTATAATCTGAAGTGAGAAACTATTGCTCCCCCAGGGACTGACTGGAGAAATAAACACACAAGCTTGAGGTGTAATGTTGAGTCAATGAACACCATCAAATAAATCACAGCAAATAAGGCATTGTGATGCCTTATTGTGATATAATTGGGGATTTCCCCCCATGTAAACTTAATGGTACATTTAATTTCAAAAGATCTGCCACTATGAAAAAGAAATGTTAGATTGCTTCTTTTATGGAAAAGAGAAATGGCTTTCCATTTAAATAGTTATCTGTTATCCATAACCTCTCCTTTTGCCTTTGTTCCCACATCTGTGAATTGGTTGTTTTGCATACTTCTCTTTATTGAAGTGTGGAACCTTACAGAATAGAAAATTATTTTGCTAGGTTATTGCTCTGTTTGGTCTAATTGATATGATTTGAGTTTTAGAGTTCTTTATGTTAGAGCTTATTTAGTGTTAAGAAACTATCCTAAAATAAAGCGTAGAGATGTGAAATTTAGAGGTGACCAATTGAAGCTCAGTTTTTCTAGGTTGTTCTGTTACTTAATAACTTCTACAGAGCTAAATGTACTTTTTCTGCTCAGTATTTATTCCTGACATTAGGAGTTCCCTGGAGTAACATCTAATAAAAGTGTGTGAAAATAAATCTGCTGACAAAGAAATATATTCATATGGTTAGAGGATTTTTCATATGAGCAATGGTTTGCAGCACCAAGGTTTTAAATGTGGGATCTTGGAATTTGGCCCACGTTTTCTCACACTTCGAGTGAATTCAGTTGGCACACACACTGTAAGTGAAGATAACTGATATTTCATGTGATACAGATTTTTGGTATTTCTGTGGGTAGGGAGGCAGATACTGTTGCTGAGTGAATCCTTAGGCCAAACAACTCAAAATACTTCTTTAGTAGAAAATTCACAGGTAAACATATGTTTAAGGGTCACATTAAGTTAAAAATTAGCACTTTTTAATTGACTTGCAATGTTACTCTATAACTGGTCTATCAGGAAGACGACTGTGTAGAGATGAAACACAAAATCTGTCTAGTGTAATCCCAACCAAAAAATTGTTTATGATTAATTTAAAAATAACGGATTACCAACTGCAGATCCAATCACCTCTCTCTCTTCTCCCACTCAAACCAACCATATGCAATGTGAGACCATGCAAAGTAAAATATTATCATGTATCTCCAACAGCTCATTTTTTCTGTCATCATCAGGTGTGAATCTTAGATGGTATTGTAAGGACCTGGAGCACCTTAAAGGCAAGATAAAGAAGAAAAAGCACAGCCAGGTTTTTGTCGATTCTTAAATAACCTGGAGTGAGGAGCAGCATGTAATTGCACTGTCCTGAAAGAAGAAGTTATCTTTGTGGCCATTTCTTTCTCTTCAGCTGCTTAGCTCAGTTTTGCCAGAGAGCCAGGGATGGGAAGGGTGAGGGCTAAATGTCAGTTCCCCATCTCCTGTGTCTAATTTTCTTCCCTGCCATGGAAAGCCATGTTGCCCGTGGAGAGGAAGAAATCTCTGCCACTCACAATGCAGAGTGATCATACTTCATTTAGTGCCTTCTCATTAACTCCAAAGAAATGTCTTCACTAGCTATTGTTACAGGAGTATTTCACTTTATATACAGACTCCTGTCATATTTTCATGGTTTCCTACTGCCTGGATCTTTTAGATCACAGGGTTGAAACTCCCAAGTCCCTTACCCATTGGTTTTCATTCTTTAAACTTCAGCTTCCGAGGACTTATCTTAAGTAACAAAACAAAGTTTCTTAGTTGCCAGATTATGCAAAAAATGCAACAAGAACACATAACAGAACCGCATCCTATGACTTCAGAAATCAAGACAAACACCGAGAATTCAAGCCAAACTTCAAAACCACGCTTGCCTCAAGGTATCTCAGGAAACAGCCAACCTACTACAGAATATCTAAACACATGGTAGGTTGCAATGGAGCTAGAATACTATTATCTCTGATTACCTCAGGCCAATTGTACCAGAAAGATTTTGGGACAGAAGGAAGGTGAGGTGTTTATCAGCTTGAGAAAAAATGTTGTTTTTTACATGAAAATGCAAAATAAGGAAATGTTGAATAAAAACTCAGAAGAGCACTCATTTGTCATTTATAGGCATTGAACAAACATTACCTACCACTATTATTTGGACCGTACTAGGCAGTGGTGAAAGTCTTTGAATTTCCCCTGGCTCCTGGGCATTCACATAAAGACTGCCACAACCTCACGATAAATATGACTTTATCAAAGTTGAAAAGGTTGCTTTACTCTCCAGGAATGTGATCATAAAAAGCTGCCAGGCAGGAGGAGAGATTTCAGTTGTCAAGAATTACGAAAACCAAAACCAACCAAACAAAAAACAAACCAAACCGAAGATTGAACCAAAAAAATCCCAACTAAAAAAGCAACAAAAAACCCCAAACCAAACCGAAAAAAATCACATTTTGTGTGTTCACAATCAAAGTTACAAGCACATCACAGGAGGCTGCTGGGTTCTCCCTGGACTGGGTAATGAAAGGGAATTTCTGCTCTGTTGTCTGTGATCCTGAGATTAACCCATTTGTACCTGAGCTGGGGCCTGAGCTCAGAGCACCAGAAAAGCAGTCAAATTACCACAACCCATTTCCTTCACTCTTTTGTTTCTTTTTTTTTTTTTTTTTTTGGTCAGTAGCCAACTTTCTTTTACATGCAATCCCTTCTTTATTTGGTGACTCAGAACCTTTGCTGATGTAGCTGATATCGTGGCATGTTAACGTATGTATTTCGGATTCCTCTTTAGCCAAGACACAATGTATTCTGCTTTAAGCACATTCCTAACATAACTACACTATGATTCCTATAGCTTTTCAATGTTATGAAGTCTTTGCTTCTTTCCCCAGACCATAAGGTAAATAAATGGCCTCAATAAACTCACTGACACTCATAAACGTCACCTTCCTCCTGCAAAGCCATAACTTGCCCAATGGTTTTCCCTTGGATCACAAACACACAAATAGTTCAACAGCAGTCCATTAAATACCATGGTAACCTGCTGCTTTTAATTATCCTTCTCTGTGCCGTAACTGCTGTGAAACAGAGAGTGACAAGCCAAATGTAATTTAAATGCTGTGGTGTGCTCCAGATGTGGCAGTGATTTGCCAGGTGTTTATTTTTAATGTATAACTTGAAATTCTACCCCATTAACTCATCTTTTTCTATAGAAAAACTCACTAAAAATGTAGATTTCCTGCCAGAAATACCTTAATATAGTCACAATTGTGACTGTGATTCTTTTGATTTTGGTAATGGGGGACAGGTTTTTTATTTCCCCCCTAGGGCTAAGTATTAATTAAGGACATTTCTGCTACTATTTTGAACCAAGGCCACACCACACAATGTTTGATCCAAAAGCAACTGAAGTGAAGGGAAAAGTTTATGGTGTTGCTGTTTTTGATGCCTGTGGGGTGCAGATTTAGCCTTAAGGTACCTACACATCTCATACTTAAATGGCACATTTACAGACGCTTTCACCACAATTCGCTGACACTAACAATGTTCAGCTTTGGTTTTGTTGTTGTTATTTGTTTGTTTGTTTTTTTAACTAGGATTTCAAACCCCTCTTTTTGAAGCCAATAAAAGCAAGTTGTCAGGTTTGCTGTGTAACAATGTACTTTCTTACACCTGAACTTGGAAATCCCAATACATGTGAAGATCTGGTGGTCCAGTATTTAAAAAGAACCCCAACAACCACCAGGCCCCCAACATCTGTCCTTTAAAATATTCTGTAAAAGGAGAAGGTATGTTGGCTTAGATCTCAGAACAATGAGAGGCAATCAGCTTGTTGCATTATGCTGATCTTTGCCTTTCTTGCATGAAATACTAACTTTTCATGACATTGGTAGAAAATGGCCTTCTCATGAACACATGGATAGAATGGGGAGAGTCATCATTCTCAGCAGTTATTAATAGGGCCAAACAGCCTATATGAAGATTACCAGCAAGCCAGGTTCCAACACGTCTAAAAGAGCCTTTATTGCAGTGCATGCATCTGTAAAACGAAGTGATGGCTGTCCTGTTTTAAGAAAAAAACCACCATTTTGCATAAAAGTTTAAAACTTCTCTGCCTTGCTGCCATTTAGTCTTATTTAAATTAAATGCTGACCTTAAGGGGCCTTCTGAAAACCAAAGGGATGCAGCTGCTCGTGAGTTCCCAAAAACAGTGGAAGAAAATAAAAATGGGGCTCAGAGGATCTATAGCTATGTTTTTGACATACAGTAGGATGGATCCTGAACACTTCTCATAAGGCAGCTACAGTCATTCCCAGGCAAAAGGTACTGCATGTCCTAAAACAGGTGGCTCAGACCCAGAGAGCATTATTTCAGTATATATGGGGACAAAGCAGTAAATCCTTTTGAACTGAGCTTAAGGTGGTCTTCACTTCCCTGCCTTTCCTTTTGGTCTTCTAGAGGGAATGTGTCAGAATTTAAATGCTTTTCTTTCAGGCCTGGAAAACGTAAGTATTGGGACTTCAGTTTGTCAAGTTTTGATTCTGTGAGTCATCATGGGAATCCTGCACACACAGCCCAGAGAAATGAGCGCATTTGGCTCCTCAGTGGGCTGAGAGGATGGCCCACAGGAATCTGTGCTCACAGCTGTCACTGGAGACCAAACAGCAGGACGAGTTTGGAAGAAATTGAAGTCAAACAAGCTCCAAAATCAGCAAGCTCAGTGGTGTTACTCAAGAATCACAAGGCTTCCCAGCATTGCACTCGAGAGGTAATTTCCAAAAGGCCAAAGCAAATCCTTTCTTCCAGCCTTCCATGGAGTAAATGCCAGCCTAGATTTTGAGAATGGCAAACAAACTCCAAAGCTGCTGAAATTTTCCATTTTGGGGGAAAAGCAGATTGGGATAATGTATTTTTTGAGAAATGGTCTGCTCTTCGCAACATGACTTTAATATGAGAGTCATTCCCACTTGCCAGTGAACCTACTTTTCCTCCAAATTTGCTTTGACAGTGTTTATTCCCATTTTGAACCTCATATTGTTTCTATTACTTTGTAATTTTAAGCTGGAGATCTAAGCTTAGGCAATGTTAACTCTTAAGTTTTAAAAGCAGTGACACAATATATTCCATTTTCTTTCACAGGTTAAAGACAGATAACTTAGTCTTTTAGGTGATATGATAAATATTGAACAGTTTCCACTGGCTTTTATAGTGGCTTTTGAAAAAAAGTCCATGCTTTGGACATTCAGTCTAATCTATTGCTTTAAAATCTGAAGTTAATTCTAAAAAAAAAAACCAAACAAAAAAAGAGTAATGATTCTCTTCAACACCTGCTGGATTATTAATGTAATACTAAAATATATTTATTTTGGAAGTAAAAATGAAAACAAGCAAATCAGAACCATTCTAATTTAACTATTAGCACTTCATGAAAGAAAATATAGGGAAGTCACTTCTCCACATGCAGATACCAAAGAACTACATAGTTTCAGTTTCTGATTTAACAAGAAGAGAATCTGCATGAGTTGTGCTCAAGGTACAAATTTTCTGATTATCTGTGCTTTGTTTCTTTTCAGTTGGGATATTTAATTCATGGGATCCTTCATATCTTCCTTTGGTGTTTCTGTCATTGATGTTTTGTGCATGGTCATACTGTTATGGCCCTTTTCTGTCATATACTTAGCCTTGGACTTGCCTTTCATAGGCCTAAACAGACATGTGTTGGCTAAATATTTGAAGATATGACTGATTCAGCATCATCCCAAACATTAAACAACCA
Organism: Cephalopterus ornatus; assembly: GCA_013396775.1. NCBI lineage: Eukaryota > Metazoa > Chordata > Aves > Passeriformes > Cotingidae > Cephalopterus > Cephalopterus ornatus. The sequence continues at coordinate 9,873 of VZRE01004944.1, forward strand.
GACACTATAATAAACTACAGACTAGAAGACATACTAAGGAGACTAGGAAGACAAAGCAGTAAGTGAAATCAACCTGGTTCACAGCAACACTTGTATGAAGCTTCCAACTTCAAGGAACATCTAATTATTCCAGGATTAAAATTACTGCATGAAAAAGCACTGAATCATTATGTTTCCTTGATGTTTTTTATATCTTGTTTATCTGGAGTCTTATAGCAGGAAAGAATAATGGAAATGTACATCAAAATCTTTGTTGCTAGAAGAACATGGAAATCGTCACACACGGTGAAAATAGAAGGAAAATCAGGGATTTGAGACAGATGGCTAATTTTGCATCTGTTGGGATTTAATAACTACATTCATCTGGACAAACACCTGGCATAAATGACTACTGCCACAAGCACTAAAGAAAAAAAAATTATAGATCAGGCCCACTAAGCCATCCCCTGCTGTTCATGTTCACTCCAGTACAGGGTAAGTAGTCTCATCTACTTGCAATTTTACAGAATATTTCCAGGGCAAAAACTTTTTAGTTTAGCATTATCACCCCAGCTGACCAAAAGCCCAGAGACAAGCCCCAAAGTGGCTGAGGAATAATTTTAAAAGGGAAAATATCTTGATATTGCACTTTTTTTGGTTTCAAATTCTTTCTTCAGACACAGGAGGTCTAGAAACATTTCTGAAAAACAACAGGCACAGTGTCATTCACAGCCTTCAGCAGACAAAGCTCCCTTATTGAACATGGAAAGGTTTGGTTTAAAATCCCAACCCAACAACACTAATTTAAACTAGCCAAGGTAGTCCTTCATCCTGGAGATGTGCCTTGCCCAACGCAGCTGCATTCGCAGTAACATGGCCTCAATACTCGTAACTCCTGCCTGTTCAAGAACAGATGTATTGGTCACATAATCTGTCCAGTGGATGTTTAGGATTGTACGGAGGCAGCGTTGATGGAAGCGTTCTAAGAGTCATAAGGGGTGACAGTAAATGACCCATGATTCAGATCCATA
>VZRE01004947.1:8233-37174 GCA_013396775.1 Cephalopterus ornatus
CTTCATCCTTGGAGATATTCAGAAGTCATCTGGACACAACCTGGGGCAATGGCTCTAGGTGGCTCTGCTTGAGCAGCAGGGTTGGATCAGACAACCTCCAGATGTCCCTGCCAACCACAGCCCCGCTGTGTAGCCCACACCAGTGCAGCCTGACCTGGCTGCCCCCCACACTCACCCCTCTGCAGCAGAACCCCTCTTAGCTCCGGATTAACTTCTCTGTCCCGCAGCAGGCGGTCGTTGGCACAACCAGCTGAAGACACCTGCCAGTCAGGCACCCCCCAGAAGCGCCGTGGCTGCCGTGGAATGGCTCCCACCATCACGGTGTGCCTCCGAGCCTCTGCAATGTCCTCTCCAGCTCTTCAGTGTCCACAGGGGCTCTGGGGGCATGGAAAGTGAGGGATGCAGGGCTGCAGTGATTCAGATGCTTTCCAGGAGAAGGACAGGAGGGTACTGCCCCTCTGCAGGGTCACACAGCCAGGGAAGGCAGCTTTTAGTCTTAGCCTTTCCCAACCACCCAAACCAAAGGCCACATACATCTCAACTATCTCAGGCAGTGCTATCACCCTGAGTGACATTTAAACCAGAAGTACTTTAAGCTAAGCTGTGAACTCTCATACCTGGACTGTATTTTACATCCCTTTTGCATGCCTTCCTGCATGAAACCCTGTGCATATGAACAGATTCCTCTTTCTTTCTGGCGACCATTTCATGCCTTGCTTTACAAGACACTGCAACAACCTCTGGGCCTCCAGCTAGCTCCTGGTCTCATGTTCACCTCCTCCCCCTTCCACCCACAACACAGGACATTTTCTGACCCTACAGATAGGAGAAGAGCTTGGAATTGTTTTCTTCCAATAAGAGATGACTCAGGGAAGGCAGAAAAGAGGAGCCTGCCAGCTCTGAGCCATGATGACCCCCCACCAGCTTTCCCCAGCACAAAGACAACAGTCCTTTCATGTGCACAGCACTCACCTGCTCAGATGTGCCCTTGATGCACAGCTGAGATTTGCAGATGCAACACAGCTTCCCTGCGGTCATAATCCACTGGCACTGCAGCTTTGATGCCTGGAGGAGGGCATAGAGGAGAGTCAGCTCAGGCAGCAGCTCATTTTGCAACACCTTCAGAGTGGAGAGGAGCCCTTAGACATCTCTACCCTCAGCACCTCTGTGGAAGGGCAGCTCATGGGCTTTGCCAGCCCAGAAACCCCCAGATGAAGAAGGAAACAGTGTCTGCCCTCCCCACTTCCCTCTCAATGCATCCCTCAAATGGCATCTCACTGCAGCAGCCATTCAGAGGGAACTCATCATCTGGACATCCCATGTCAGCAGCAAGCACTGCTCTTTAGGCTGGAAACAGCATTGCCAGATATCCCAGTTAAAGCAGCCGGGAGCAGTTCATCACTGTGTGGGTGTAACCCAAATTGTGTATTCTACACCCTCTATGCCTTTTCCCAGAAACTGTTAACAATAGACCATTTGCAGCAGCCGCCCGGAGCACACCTGACCCCTCAGGCTATAAGCTGGGTGTTAAGAGGCCTGTGAGATAGGAGGATGTTCCTGTCCTCACACCCAGGACTCACAATCACCCATTGTGGAACTCCCCACCCTGGGGGAGGGACTGGGCATTCCTGCCTGAACCTAGGTGTATATAATCTGGGAGTCTGGGGACTTTTGGTACCACTCGTGGGACCCAGAGGAGGACCAGAACCTCGACTGGATTGCGACCATCATCCTCAACCGAACTACAGCCATCAACCTCGACTGGAGTGCGACCCCCAGCCTCAACAACAGGTTTTCCTCTTTCTACTTTGGACCCGGGGGGGGGAGAGGGGGGGGCACGTGGGGCTCGGCTGGTGGCCAACGAACACCATTCTTGTCGTGCCCCAGGGTACTGACTGTTGTCGGTTAAAACCAACTGTCTACATAATTGTATTTATTGTATTATTTTCATTAAATTGTAATTCTGACTTATAATCTCTTTGAGTTGGGTTCATTTCTCCTGCTGGTTTACCTTTAAACCAGCACACCAGACAAATGAAGAAAAACCTCAAATGGGTGTTCAGAGGCACCAACACTCAAGTGCAAACTCCTGACACCCTGGTCTGGCAAGTTCTGCATCCCACCATTTTGCAGGTGGGAAGGCAGCTTCAGCAGGTCACTCACTGTGCTCACTGCCTGACCTCACTTGCCCCAGGAAATAGGCTGTTCTTTCATTACGTTTCCAGTAAGATTTGTAATTACAGGCTGCCAGGGCCAGTCCCTCAGACTCAGACAGCCCAAAAGCCACTGACAGCAGTGATGGGGAAGGGCACTGCCAGCAACCAGCCAGAACAGGACTTGCTGAGATACAATGCACCAGCACCCAGGGAGAACTTGCAGTGGAACAAATCAATGCTGTAGCATAACAAACCTTGGGTCCAAAACCTCAATAGAAGTTTTTTGTAAAGACCAGCTCCTCCTGCACCAAAGCATGTAGGAAAGCAAGTTTGTTGGTGGATGCTGAGGTGGTAACACGCTGTGCTCTGCCTACCTGGAAGGTTGCTGTTTTGTTTCCCTCCTCCATCTCTGGGGGAGACTTTTATCATGCCAGTCAACCACTGGGACGCAAAATCAGCAACCAACAGCAAGAATCATCGTGGTGCAGTGGAAGAAAGTGTGTGTCCATGCCAGAACAAATACAGTTTCACCTCAGTCCATTCTTTCTCCTTCCCACGTCTCTCTGAAGTCACAGCTATTTGCTCCCCAACAGCAGCTGCCTCTCAGGAGAATGTTTCCATCAGGAGAGGCTGACCTGCTGACACCACAAACCCACCCCAGCTGAGACCTAGAACACAAGGGGCTGCACCATGTTTTGCCAGCCCAGATACTGTTGCTTGAAATATTGTGTTGGAAAATGCCAGAATTCCTCAGCCCACCCAAAAGTGTCCCCAAATACACTCTGGGATCTTCTTGTACATCTGCCTGGAGGAGTGCCCATCAGCCTGGGACAGAGAGCAGCTGGAGCACAGCACTGCTTCTCACTCTCTTCAAGAGGCAAGGCACCGTGTCCAGGGGAGGTTCTCTTAGTTGTGTTTAGCTCTGCCTCCCAGAGCACTTCCAGCCATCTCTCAGTAGGGCTGAGCCTCTAACAGCACCCACTGGGGAGCCCACCGCCTCCCAACGGAACAAGACAACAACACCAGGACCAGGGACTCCTGCCCTCGAAGCAGGGACAACAAGGAGAAAGCACCTGGTCATCTCTCCCTTTTCCTCCCCTTGAGCCAGGCATCGCCAGAGCCCCGCTTCTGGGCACATGTATGGGACAGAGACAGGTCCAAGTCCAGCACAGGTACCATCCCCTGGATGCAGCACATGGGACTGCATGTGCCCAAGCCAAGGGTTTGGCTCTCCCAAGACCAAGGAATGCTGATTTTGCCAGTGTTTCAGCCTGTGTTGATGCTCTGACTCTAAAATAAGACTTAAAGGACTTTGCTTCTTGAGGAAAGCCCAGCCAGAGCTCCTCCAGCTCTCTGCCCTGCTCCTGCCAAGCTCCCAGGCCCCCTCAGTGCTCACAAGACAGGAGGGGCCCTGTGCTTTTGCCAGCATCTCCCAGCACCTGGATTTGGAGCTATGCCAGGCACAGCTTTCCTCGATTCCTTTGCCAGGGGAAGGGCACCACGCTTCAACAGCCAAGAAACACCCAGTGCCAAAGCACCTGCAGGGAAGGAGTGTGTCCCAGGCACTGGGGCAGAAACATTCTGTTCCCTGGAGACACCAAGCCACCAGATCCTGACACAGAATGACAGAGGGTGGGTCACAGGACTTGGCTGCTGGTTCCATTCCTATTAGCACTTCCAGGGGGAACCCAGGATTAACAGACCATGGTCTCAGCCTGGTGGCAACAGTGCAGGATGGTGGGTGAGAAAGAGTCCCTGTCTGGGCGATGCAGCAGCTGTACCACATGCCTGCAGCCTGCAAAAGGATCTGTTGCTGTTTCAGCTATACTGTGCCAGCCAGAAAGGAGGTGGGACGCGTGCAGGGCAGATCTGCCAGCCAGGGAGGTATCTGTCATGGGGCAGGACCTGCAGAGCCCTTGGAAAGCAGAGCATGGCAGGGCTGATAGCATAGCACTGGTGCAAGGAAGAAGGCTAGAGCTGTGCTTGAAGGGGCCATGCTTGCCTAGTGGTGATCGATGTGGCTTCCCAGAGAAGCACTGACAGCCAGTCAAGGGGACACATGGCTAGTAGACAAGAGATTTTGGCCTGGGCACTGCTGGTTGGGGCAGAGCACCATGCCTGTGGGCTGGCAGAGCCAAAAGGAGTCCCTGCACCAGAAAAAAAAAGCCAAACCAAGTGGCTTTTACTGTTTTCCTCTGTCCTGCTTCCTCTCCTGGGAAGCGCTAAGGAGACATTTGCAGCCTCACTGGGAACCACACAACCAGGAAGTAGAAGGGCTGTCATTACAAGAGGGCATATAGTCATTCTCAGAAGGAGCAGAGCACAAGGCAAGGGAAGAGGCAACAGAAACTGCTGGAAACAGACTGTCTGGAGGATAAATCACAGCTCCTGTCTGAACCCAGGGAGAAGGGAGGAAATCTCATCACTGCAAGTGCAAACACAGGAGCTCCCTGGCACAGTCTAGAGTGCCTGCAAAGTGCCAGCAGGCAGAAAGTTTCTGTGACAACCCTGAGGGATGGCAGCACTAGCAGTAATGCTGCCACCAGAGAAGGGTTCTGCACAGTGTGACAGATCAGGCATATCACCATCAGGAGACAGAGAGACCACCTCCAGCACTGTCCACAGGAGGGGTGGCAACCCTGGGGAGAAGCCAGCTAGAGAGGTGCTAGAGGAGTAAACTGTGCCTGAAGGGAAAGATGACCAGTAGCCATGGCTCTGGCACTATCCTGGGATTCAGGCTGGGGTTGAAGGAGCTTACACTTGGTGGAAACAAGGGGGAGGGAGGAGGCGAGGGAGGGAGCATCCTTGTCCCACTGCAAGTGCTGCTCTTGGGGGTCCTCAGGAGGCCTCCCGCCATGCCAGATTTATGCAGCTGCAGAGCCTCATTCAGTTCTGGCCCCTGCTAGCAATGGAGGGAAGCCCAAGCCCAGAGGGGAAGGGTTGGGCAAGAGGCAGTGCCTATGTTAGGAGTGCGAGGTCCTCGAAACCACCAGACACAGCTTCTACAGAGGCAGACCTGACACCTCCCTCTGCCCACAGCATGGCATGGGTGAGGTGCTGCTGCTGCCCTTCCTCCTTCCCATCCTACAGGAGGGGGTACTGACGGGGGTGCAGAAGCCCCTGAGGACAGAGCAGCCCTCTCTGCAGGGCACCTTGCTGGAGGTACAGGCTGCAGCAGGCTCCCAGGGGGCTGAGGTCTGTCCAGCAACATGCGATGCCTCCCCAGCCCCACACACAGATGCCTCAGGGACTGAACCCTTCTGCTCGGCTAAGTCAGGATAACACAATGAAACCTCTCCTGGGAGGTGGGGGAGCCGGAGCAGAGCTCCCAGCCCAGGGACCTACCCCTTCTCCCTCCAATGGCCCACGTTGTGGGTTGGATCGCCTCCGCACACCTTGCCCAAGTGCCTCACGTGCAGCCACAAATGCTGACAATAGCTCGCAGCTGGGAAGGGGGGCTCACAGGGTCTGCAGGCAGATCCCACTATGCGACGGCCACCTGTGTATAGCTTTCCCCCCACGTCCAACCTCTCCCCACCAGCCTCCCCTCCATGCACTGCTGCCCCTCTTGCCAGGAAAGCACAGTCAAAGAATGAAAAGCAGCTTAAAATCCGTCAGGACAATCGGGCAGCTCTCCAAAGCCGGCATCACCCCCTGCCCACCCAGCCCAGCAGGCTCAAACCTCAGCGATACAGCCCCACGGCTGCCCAGCTCCAGCGTTCGACCGGGAGGGAGCCCAGGAAACCTGCAGCAGCCAGGGCAGGGAAATCCCATGCAGCAGCCGCTTACAGGGAGGACAGCCCAGGTTGAGGACAGATCTTTGTCTCTGCCTGCCTGTCTCGCTCGCTGCCGGAGGAGGAAGAGGGGGGCGATGGGGGACAGCGAGCAAAGATAACACCCCTAGGAGGGATGTCACAGCCACGTTAATCACTTGGAATTCCAGCCAGCACAGACCCGGGCGCCGCAAATATGGGTAGCAAATGGAGATGCTCAAAGCTCTGAAATAATTGGATCCTTTCACAAGAGCCGAGCCCAGAATCCAGCACAGGAATTCAGTCCCTGCTGGAAGTCGAGAGATCAAATACACGGAGAGCCAGGCACAGCAAAAGCAATCCTCAGCCACCGCTGCATCCAGCTCCAGAGCTCCTGGCGCTGCTCTAATCTCAGGTCCCTTCCCAGCGGGAGCGAAGGAGGACCACAGCGGAGAGCACGAGTGCCCAGCGGAGCCCAGCTGAGGACTGGCCCTTTCCCATCCAACTTACTCTACTTGTGGCAAGGTGCAGAAGCGCTGCCAACGCGAAAGAGGGTTTTGTGGAGAAGACCAGCGGCCTCGGAGCCCTGCTCGACCGGAGGAACAGTCCATGGGAAGGAGTCTCAGAAGCTGCCGTCTGGCCTCCGCAGCCCTGCAGTGGAGATGCCTGGCCCGGCAGGCTTCCCAGCCCGCATCACATTCCCGGCGAGACGCACACACGGCACATGTAGGCTCCTGCTCGGCGCCTCAACGGCAATGAAAAGGCACAGAGGCTTCTGCCAGAAAACAAAGAGGCAGCGGCAGAGCTGGGGGTGGGGAAAACTCTCCGCTGCCCAAGAGGATCCCTGCAGAGGCAGCAGGATGCTGCTGGGCTCCACCGCAGCTATTCAGCCCCACGAGCCCGAGGTGGCACCCACTCGCCCAGCACAGGGAGTCCGGAGGGTGGGCAGCCCCCATTCCCCTCCCCGAGGCAGCACCGGGTGGGAAGTGCTGGAGGACACAAGCCAGGCCCAGGACAACAGCTGTCCACAAGCAGCAAATTCCTCTGGGCTGGCTCTGCTTCATAAAAAGCTGTGTCCTTTCACCCCAGTGTAGCTGCCGCACACCATCGCCCACAGAGGAAGGTGCAGCTGGCAACGCACCTGCAAGGCTTGGGGAGCCCCAGGGTGCTGGCCTTGCAGCACCACAGTGGCCTCAGCTGCCACCTTGAGGCAACAAAGAAAGTCTCTGCAGTGAAAGCAAGCCCCTGGCCACCCAGGCACAGGGATATGTCAGCCAGCTCTTGTCCCTCTACAGGGTCAGTCGCCCAAAGGACAGGGACCCTGACCACTGGGTGACCGTGCAGACTGGCTGCTCCAGGCCAGCCCTTGATGCCAACTGCAAGCAATGGAAAATTTTCCACTGGCGGTGATTACAAAGTCACATGCCTATGTAGCCAGTCACAGGATGGCTGTGAGAAGGCAAGTGGGTCTTGGCAAAGGGGCCACTTTTGCTCTGTGCTTGCATGACATCTGAAGTCTCTGGCCATGACTAGGGCATCAACATGCTGCCACGTCTCAAGTTCAATAAGGGTAATTGTCCAATGGAGGCATCCCCCAGGTCCAAGCTGGACTAGGCCCTAACCATTCTAAGTAATGCACAAATGTTAACACTAATAGTCCTTTTTCCCTGATCTCCCAAGAGGAGGAATAACACCCTGGGGTTGGTGTTATCAAAAGCCCTGAAAACCCTATTCCAACCTGTTTAACTCAACTTCAGCAGTGAGACAATCACTTACAATAACTCCCATCCTGTCAGCTCCCTATCCTGGGCTGTGCACTGTGGAAGCATGATCTACATGTGCAGCATGAATAGCCCTGCCTGTTCTCCAGCACTACTAGCTGGGTACAGAAACAGGAGCATCTGACAGGGAGTTCTGGCAGTGGGGTGACACCTCCTAAGCCAGGAGAAGACAGCACAGAAATCAGCAGGTGATGGGATCCCTTTTGCTCCCACCTCTTCCCTCACCTCTCTTCTCTCTCTGGTCACCACTGTATACAGCCACAGCCATCCACACTGTATGAATTCAGATGCGCAACACTTCACCTTCCCCACATCCTTCACATGGCAGCTGGGCTTTGTATCCCACAGGCGTGCTCTTCTTCATACCCACCTCAACCTCCACCACTCACAGGTCCTGTCCTGTTTCCTTGAGCCCCCAAGGGGGGTCCCCAGCTCTTTCTTTACCTGTGCTCTGTTGCCTCCTTTACAGCTGCAGCTTACACCTCAACTTACCCCAGTCTCCTCCCACCTCTGATTGCCACATACCTGCAGCCCCACCAGCCCATGCCTCCTTACACACACTCCCCTGATGAGTCTCTGAGACCCATCTGAGAGAACCACAGCAGCATCACATTTCCCTACCTCCCCAAATGGTCACTGGGCACCGCAGAGCAGAGGAGAAAGTCCCAGGGATGCTGAATTACTCCGATCAGCTCCAGACACAGGCATCAAAGCTACACATATTGGAAGAGAAGCAGGCCAAGGGCCTGCAGTGGGGAGGACAGCAAGGGTTGTGCACACAGGATTTGCCCTGTGGGAACTGCCCATGTCCACTGCAGCCCCTCTTGCAATACACTTCCTTTTACTGTAAGAGCCCGTAAGAGCCCTGCAAGGGAGGTGCTTGAGCACAGGCACTCGGGCCTCCCTCTTGGTTACCAAGCTGCAGCCTGCAGATAAGGCTGCAGCAGCTGTGGGGACATTCAGCATCTTTTCCACTCCCCATGCTAGACATGTACGTGGCATAGGGGGAGGAGATACCACACACAAACACACACACAGAGCTGTGCACACCCACCCAACTCACCCTTATCCAGCAGCGATTTAGAAAAGCTTAAGTCTAGCCCAGGCCAGAGCAATGAGATGGTCTGGGCAGGGATTCAGGCCATAAAGGTGAGGCTTTATCCATCTTTGATTGTAAAGGGCTGGACACAAACAGGGCTACAGGAGGGAAGGAGGATTTGCACTATGAATTCGATGTCCTGCCCCTTGTCACGGAAAAGGAAAGCCTCTCCTTCCCATAGGACTGCAGGTGAGAAACACCCTGCTGGAATTAGGAAAAGGTGTCACAGTTTTCATCTGCAAACACTCACACTGTTGTCCATAATGAAGTCAAACACATGAGAGCACAAGCCCCTAAGAAGGGAAACGAAGGGGTAGGAGGGACTGTCATGTCTGACTGCAGGCATATCCATACACAAGGCAGTGGGGAGATACAGTCTAATTCCTATTACATCCTGTGAAACTGGCAAACCTCCTAGTCCACACACGCTGCACCACCCGTGGGGTCCCACTGACAGCTGAGCCGAATGCCCAGTGCCCCTGCCACCCCCTCCACAGGGGCTGGGCTCCTGTAGGGCAGCCAGGGCTCTGAGCAATGCACATGGTCAGCGATGCCCTCTAGATGGAAGGGGAAATCCACCTGGCACCTGGGTGTTGCATGGAGATGGAGGAAGCCAAGCCTCAACTGGTTCAAATCAGGAGGAGGCTGGAGAGGACGTGCCCTTGGGGCTATCTGGCAGGTGCCACTGCAGGGACAGGGGCACTGGCATATCAGCATCCTCCATCTTCACAGAAGCAACAGCCAACAGGGACAGGCTCAAGAGGCAGCTGCTTCCCCTGACAACCCTTGTGTGCACGGCATGAGCCCCCACATCAGTCCCTGCAAGAACCCTGGGCAAACTCCGCCTGCTGCCACTGTTGCAGCCATGTTTTTCTCCGCTGCTTCTGTGGGAACACACAAAGCTCAGAGACTTCATAAACCAGCCTAAGAAAACTGGGTCCAAAATGCCTTCAACCCTGGTGGCAGCCATGCTGTTGAGGACGCAGATGTCCCTCGAGACCTGGCCCTGCTAGGGAGACAGAACCTGTTAGGTACCTGAGAGCTCTCCATGTACTACCAGAAATCAGTTCATCTCCAGCCAAGCAGCACTTGCACCTGCAGCTGGGAACAGACCTCAGGGGCCTCTTGGCCCAGACCACCAGATCCTGCTGCTCCCAGTGCTCATGAGTGTTGTAACAGGGATATCCAAGTGATGCCAGAATGCCCAGAGCATTACTGAGTAACAACTGGACTGCTGAGGAATGGAGGGAGCACAGAGCCATCGCAGCCCAGTGTCAATGAGCCCAAAGGAAAGGCTGAAAGGAGCAACTTGAGAAGGGCTCTGGGAACTAACACAGGTTCATGGGAATGTCCTAGACATTGAAAATCCACATAAAAGCATCTGGGGAGCCTGGACATCCACCCAGCCTCTGCCAGACGAGAGGGCAGATGTAGCTTCTGCTGCAGGCCGGCTCGACCCAGGCACCATGGCTACGAGTAGACTGCCTTTGCTCTGGTTCATTACTCTTGCAGACAGGATGGGGTAAACACTGTAAACACCCTCTGAGCACTGACACACCAGACACAGACTTCTGCATCATCAGACTGGGGTCAAAGCTTGGAGATACAATAAATCGCAGAGTGAGATCGTTTCTGAACACAAGGCTGATAAGACTGCCAGCAGCCTTCTTGCGGAAGGACAGGATCAGGAAAAGAGCAACCGTGAGAATAAAAGGTTGGCAAAGAAACAGAAAATACTGGGAGCAAATAATTCTTTCCAGACAGTCCTTTGGGCTCATTTCAGCCTCCATCTGCTGAGGATGGTCAGGCAGCTGGAACCTCTAAAAAGGCTACTGGTGACTTTCCTTCCAATCACCACTGTCTCTGGGACAGGCACCATGGTGAAGATAAACCTGGAGCCCGTCCAGCTGGAGGGCTGGGGGCCAGCATCCTCACCAGCCTTCCAACATCAGCACCCCCTACAGACCATGGCTCTGTGCTGCCAGCAGAGCAGGGAGGATGATTTACACTTTGTGCTTCACTGCCCACTTGCTTCTTGTGCTCACGTGGGGAGGGAGTAATGCAGATCTTCAGAGAAATGGGTGCTCCAGCTAAGACAGGCTGGGGCAAGTCAATGAGCTGAGCAATGCTGCTAAGGCAGTGCCTCCATCTCCTGGCACAGCTAATACCATATGGATGAGGCCAAGAGAGGAGAAGGGGTTGACAGAACAACTGACCCCTCCATTTGCCTCCAAGCCAGTCAGTCCAATAAACCATGAGATGTGACATTGCCAGGCACCCCGAGAACTGCAACACTGAGGAACAACAATGGTGGGAAGGGCCCTCAGAGGGTTTTGGTCCAATCCTGCTAACAACAGGGCCAAGCTCAAGCAAATTGCTTGGGGTTTCCCCTGGCAAGGGCTGAAAGTCACCAAATGTGTAGATTGCTTCCCTTCTCTGGGCCCTACTCCAGAGTCTAACCACCTCGCAGGGAAATATTTTTCCTAATATATAATTGGAATTTCCCTCGTGTGCTATTGCCTCTGATCCTGTCCCTGGGCACCTCCTGGGAGAGCCCAGCTCCAGCTTCAGTGCAAATCCGCAGCTTCTAGCAGCAGTGAGAGCCCACTTTGATGCCCCTCCTCTCCCACTAGCCCATCTCTTTCATCCTCTCCCCACTGCAGCACACAAGAAGCCAGAGCTCATCTCTGGAGACTGTTGGAGCCTGCTGGGTTCCCTCCTGCCCAGCCAAGGCTGCCACTAGGGAGGACAAGAGGTACCTACACCTGCACACCTAGGGGATGCTGAAATAAGAGTCTTGCCTCAACACTAAGATTAGTGGGGGCTGCTTTTGTTCAACTATCTGATCCTTGCTCTGGTTGGTAGCAATACCAGTGCCTGCTGCAACATACCTAGGTTACCCTGAGACAGGAGCCCCAATCAGCTGTTCCAAGAAATCTGGCCCCAGACAGAGAGAGCTTTGGTTTTGCGACTGTAGCACTGATACCAAGCCTGCCTCCATCATACCCACGAGAGACCTGTCCTCAGGAGACATGAGCAGGACAATTAGGAGTTGAACTCAGCAGAGACCAGCTGGGCTAGATGGAAACTCAACAGCCCAGAGCAGGTCCCTGGATGAGGGAAGCAGTCATTTGTGACCCCTGCAGTACTCTTGAAGGTCTGCAGCAGAGACCAGATCACACAAGGGATTTTGGAGCCAACAACAAACCATATCCTCAAATCTCCAGCACATCATCCGCATCCTGGCTCTCCCTCCATGCGGTGTTCACTCAGTCCCAAGCTATCTGTTCATCACTCTCTGTCCCAGCAGATATCACTCTCTTTCCATCCTGCACTTGCTCTCTCAGACAAGATGTGAAGGTTACTGGACAGGATCTGACCAGTATAGAGACCTGCTCAGCTTGCCCAGAGCTGGCTGGACACCCCATGGCCTGCACAGGGATGAAGATCCACACCGTGCCATGGAGGCAGGGATACCTGGTTGCTGCACTTCTCCCTTGCAGTGCTCATCTCTGGTACCTCCTGGGAAAGCCTCAGCACCAAGGATGCCCCAAGCCTTTCCAGGACAGTAGCATATCTGCAGCTGGAGATGTGGCCAGAGAATAGGTTCAGCATGTAGCTAAGATTCTGGCCTGTTCCCAAGCCACAGCCACTGCCTCCACCTGCTGAGCCCTGTGGCTTTCCCAGTCCTCCCCTGGCACCCTCACTCCATCTCCCAGGGACCTGGCATAAGCTGCCAGGCCCTTGGGCTCTCTTAAAGCCCTGTCCTGGACAAGCACTTGCCTTCTGCTTCCTGCTGACTCATTCCCCTGTGATTCACCCCTCCTGACTAACTCACCCATTTCTGCCACAGCCCTGTTCATTCAAGGGGAGAGTGTGTGTGTGTGTCTTTATGTGTGTGTGTGTGTGTGTGTCTTTGTGTGTGTGCAACAGGAGCAATGGCACAGATTCTGCAAGGCAGCAAACTGGGCAGGGAGCCTGGCCTGGCCGTGCCAGACCCCTCTCCTCCTGCAGCACCCAGTGGCAGAAGGGGCAGAGGTGACACTGCTGGCTCAAGTCCACTGTGGGGAGACAGGGCAGAGAGGTGGGCCGGGAGTGCCGTCCTGTGCCAGCACTGAGATAAGGAGTGAGTAGGGGAGGGCTTCCTCCAGGCTCTGAGGCTGCCTGCCAGCAAACCAACTCCCTTTATCAGCTCTCCAGCAGTCTGACCCCCACTGCTGGCTGTGGGAGGGTTACCCAGTACTGCTGCAGCTCACATCCACAGGTGAGACATCTGCCAGCCAACCTGCCTTTGGGTACAGCTAAACATGCCCCCTCCAGGCTGTGCCTCTTCCCAGTTTTACTATCCAGGCTGGAGAGACTCATAGGAGCCACAAAAGGATATCTTCTAAGTATGGCTATGGTCAGCTGGCATCAGCTAATGCCACTGGGCATGCAGGGCCCACAGGCTTGGCCAGTTCCTGAGTCTGGACAGTAGGAACCATGCACAAGATCCGTGTACACACGTCTGCAGGCTGCTCCCCTGACTGGCAATTCCCTAATGCTCAGGGATGAGGTGCAAAAAGGCTTTACCCCACATCCTTTCCCTTCCCTTTTCCACAGCATCATCCCTTCTGAGTGGTCCCCAGCTAACCTCATTCTCCTTCTCAGAGAGGATCAGAGCAGACAGAGGTGACAGGAGGGAGATGGCACTGTGCAGCTGTGCAAAGCCCAATGAGAGCTGTGGCACACACCTCCCAGCAGGCAGAGTGAGCACATCCATCTGTCAAGGAGCACCAGAGAGCTTTGGTGTGGGCAGAAGATGCTGTTCTGTGCAGCACATCAGGTCACAGGCCTGCACCTCTGTCTGTCATGGCTGCAGGATCCATTTTCCATTGACTACAGGAGAAAATTACTGGGATTATACAGGCTCTTCGCTTCCGCTTTCCTCTCCCCATCCCTCAGGTCAAAGTCACACTGACAAAGAGCTCTGGTACCTCTCAGCCAGGAGTACTTGGCGAGCTGCAGCACTTTGACACACATTGAGGTTACTCAGGACAAACCTTGCTGGTGCTGCAAGAGGACAAGTTGGTCAAGCATCATGTCTCCAGCAGGGTCATGCAGCCCCAGCCAGGAGAGAAGGTCCTGACACCCTGGAATTAAGGCCAGAGTAAACCACTCTTTGGCCAGGGAGCAACAGACAATAATTTGGGCTGGGATGTCACATATTAATAGGTACAAAGAACGATTCTCTGCCAAAGTGCAGGACTGCATGCCAGAATTGCTGCTTCTCCCTGGATTTTTAAATTTTTGATCCTTGCCATGCATGTGCAGAGCCTTTTCTTCCTTTTCAGGGCAAAGAAATCTAAGTTTTTATCCCATGAGGTCCTGTAGGCTTCAAGAGCTTGCCCTGCACACCCCTCCTCTCGTCAGCATGATCCATTTCCTGGAGTTCACGAAGTTGATGCTTCTGCTGAAATGGTTCCTGGTTACAAGGACAGACACACAGAGAATGACTCCAAGAACAGGCCAGCTACCATGCTGGGCACAGTTATGGTTTCTGAGAGCTCTAAATCAAGACTTCCATTTCTGGGTTCTCTTTCTCATGACACTGTGTGCTCCCACATTCTGGCTTTCTGGTGCTTGAAAAAGTAGAGCAGCCTCTCAGCCGTTAACCTAGGTAGTAGCTGCAAAGACCCTTGTAGGGTATTCCCTGGAACCAACTTTCATATCTGAGGCAGAGCCCAACAAAGCATCAGTCCTTTGCTCCAAAAATCACATTCAAGGTTATCTGATCCAACACAAAGATGAGAAGTGGAATTCCTCTACATGAAAGATAAGATGTGGGGGACCATGCCTGTGCCAGGGGAGGAAGCTGAATGGCCAAGTGCCTGCTAACCCAGCCTGAGAGTTTTAAGGACTAAGCCACATTTTCTGGTTGGTGACACAAATCCAGGCTTGCTAAAATTGGAAAACACACTGTGTGGCTCACAGCTGGCGCTCACCCTTCCTGCAAGCTGGAAACCCCTGTTGTCTCGGCAGTCCTTAATACCCCTCACCCTCAGCAAGGGGATGCTCCTGCAGTCCTCCATACACATCCTGGGTGGATTGGCTGGCTGGCTCATGCCACCTGAAGCTCAAAATGGAAACCAGCTGTGTCCTCTTTTCATCTTGCTGTGAGAAGGGAAACAGAGGTTTGTGACATCTATCCATACCCAAGCTCCTCTTGCTGGACCCTCTGCTGCTCTGCCCCATGAGCAGACAATATTAAGCAGAGGGGCCAGGAAAGCAGCTAGAATTGGGCTTTCCTGCTTGACTACACATGAAAAGTCCAGTTTTACCATGGGTGGGCATGCACCAAGAACTGCCTCCTATTCTCCATTTTAGAAAGATCCTCCCTTGCATGCATTGACTTTTACCTTCTCCTGCCTTCATCATCCCAGAGCAGGTTGGAGAAGCCCAAGTGCTGGCTGCACCAGTGATACCACAAATTCAGGTGTCGTGTGGAGGCAGCTGCAAATTCAATAGAGGGAAGGGGGCAGAACAAAACCTAAGGGGCAGGTCTCCAGCCTTCTGTTCAACAATAATTCTTAGGATACAGTTCCAGTTTTCATCTGGTCTTAAAGCTCTCCAGAATGTTGCTCTCACTGACGTTCACACATTCTTTTCTCTGCTGCACTTCCAGCGGGGACCTCAATCTGTGCTGCCTCCCAGCAAAAGGGTCTCCATGACCTTTGTAATTCAACACACTGGGAAAGGCTCAATCCATTCCCTCTATTCCTAGCCCTTAAAAGCCCTCTTTGTTCCTGTTACAAACCCTATCCCACAACCATGGTTTAACCCTTAGGGCACTGCCTCAAATGAAGAGAGTTTCACAGAAGCAAGGCAGTTTGCAGCATTGATGGGAAGCTGGACCGACCCTCCACTTACAAAAAGCTGTGTAACAATCTGCTGGTGGCTTGCAGGATGCATAAGATGCACATAACAGGGTGGGAGGGATGTCTGGCCATGCTCATCATCAGTACAAACTACTGTGCCCCACACTGACGCAGCGACATGGGTAGGGGTCGGGCTCACAAGTCTTTACAGTTTTGCTTTGCCTGCCCTCAGTTCAGCAGGTTTATTACAAAACATGCTCCATTCATGCAGATCTGGGGCCACAAGGAAAGAATAGGGATGAGGAAGGAAGCAGCTGGGACTGGGCACCCCTGTTTATCACTCTTGCAAGGGCTCCTCTGCTCCTGCTCCCAGGTAGAGCCTGAGTGAGCAGGAGCAAAGGAGAGACAGCAGGGGATGCCATGCCATTACCTACACAGCCTGCATGCTGATTCTTGCCTTGTCTGAGATAAGCTCAGACCCACATCCTAATCAGCAGCCCACAGTCACAGGTTGGAGGAAGCAGAGCCATAGGACTGTTGAGTAATTGTACACCCTGCATGTGGAAATGCAGAAAGCATGGAAGGCACAGCCAGCTCTCCCTTCCTGGCATGATCCCTGGCACGGGAGAAGGCAGTATCGAGCAAGGGCTGCTTTGCAGCACCCAAAAACACCAGATCTGCAGCTGGCACAGAGCTGCCCAGCAACACTCTCACACACCAGCTCCACAGCAGACAGAGCAGCCTTGTACCACTGCACTCCAAAACAGCATCTCTGCAGACAGGATGGGGTAGGGCCACTTTGCAGCACCCAGAAATGCCATTTCCTACCAGCTGCTGTAACTTCCCCTCTGCCCCTTTCCGGTCCTGCTCCACCCCTCTCCTTCTCCTCAGGCCACAGAGAAACTGAGTCAGAGCAGTCCCTGCCTCTAGGAAGAGTGGGCAGCCCCCAGCCCCTGGCACAGCGTGGGCAGTAGGGCAAGACCTCTGAGAACCCCAGTGATGGGGAGAGTTAAAGGTACCCCTGAGTCCTATATTGAGCAGCTAACCAAATTGTTAGCCTCCTCTGTTCCCACACCTCTTGAAGCAGAAGTTAGCCCCAGTCTGCTGCTGGCCATATGGACTGTACCCAGCTCTGCTGGGCTATATTTGGCCCTACAAACTTACCCATGTGCTCCCTGGCACCAGAGGGGACCAAAACATTCAGGGCTCTGCACCAAATATACATAACTTAGCATAGCCCAGAAAAAAAGTAAAAAAAAAAAAGAGCTAGATAGAGCATTGTAAAACAGAGGAGTGCCCTAGATCCCCAAAGGCTGGTAGGGGACTGGATGTTTCCTTGAGAGCAGGTCATGGCACTCTTTACTTTAAAAGATTCATGTGTTTGAGTACAGACTTGGTCCAGCTCTAGGAGCTGAGAAGTTTCCAGGTACTGATTTCAGGCTCTCTCTGTTTTCACCACACACCTACAGAAAGCCTTTTGAGGACCTGCTTACCAGTTAAGCTTCCCGGGATCAGGTCTACAGCAGTGTTCACCCACAGGAGAATCCTTTAAAATCCCTGCCTGGTGCAGTAACAAGCCATCACCCATCTATCTGCCTTGTAGACAGAGAAGCTAAAGATTTGTTCATTCAGGCTCTGGATCAGACATCTCACAAATATTAATAAAGTTATGGTTTCTTTAACTGTGTTTCTCGAGATTGCAGTGAGGTTAAAGCCCAGCATTGTCTAGTTCAGCTGCGCCACGGAATGGGAAAGCAGAACTTAAGCTGCAAAAAATGCACAGCTATTAAGCACTGCTCATCTGCAAATTTCCTGGCACCTTCTCCCAGGCTCCTGTCTTCTTGGTTGCCTTGCTCCACCTTCCTGGGGACTCCATGAAAACTGACCCTTTCACCCCTCTCCAGGGATGTGTGTTAAGGTGGTATTTGCTGTTGTTTTCATGCAAAGCATAACGTTATTGCAATACCCTTGCCCCAGCTCTATCTCCCAGGACAACATAATAGTAGATGAAATTCATTATCCCATATCACTTCATGGCACTATCTTTTCATTTCTCTGTTAACACACATCAGAGATATATCAAGTTTCAGGAAGGCTCACTCTAAAGGAAATTCTCTCTTTCCTTACAGGGATTTGCACAAGCAATACCATTTCTTTTCAGCACCAGAAAAAGCCCAAAGCAAACCACCACCACCAAAAAGTAATTACAAAAAAAAAAAAGCCCCAAACCCAAAAACACTCCAAAAATAACACTGAGGTTCACTTGAGGACAGAATTTGACTTTTCTTTCCAGACCACCACTTTGGTCAGACCTTTCCCAGGCTCTGGAGGGCAGCATTTTCACTGCTGCTCAAAGAGGTTCATCAGCAATATCTGGAGTTCTGTAGTGAGGAAGCTTTAATAGCGAGACACCTTTTACTTCCCAAAAGCACCCAGCACATGAACACAGGCATTTCCTGGTAAACTTGCTTCCAGCCTCTGCTACAGGGGTGGCCTCTGATAGCAGTCTTCCTCCAGAAACACCACTGCGTTTTGCTCAGTTACTCTAACAGTGTAATATTGTAGGGAAACAGAATTAAACAGAGCTGAAATCTATAATAAATCATTCCTACTGAGCTGCCAGATAGCTGCACAGGAGAAAGAGAGGAGCTGCAATTCTGTTTTCTCAACAGATCTAAGCCACGAAACAGCCCTTTGGTTACAGGGAACAGGCACAGCAGCAAGAGGAGCACTTTTAGGGTGGCAGAGTGATGCCACTGATTTTTTCTGTTCTCTCTCTCCAGATTTATCCCATGGCCAGAACAGATCATTGCAAACACCTTAAGATCCCAAACTGTCAGCCTAGAGGAGAAGTTGGCAGACCAGACCCAGACAAAAAGCATGAGAATATTCCAGTTTCTCCAAAACTGCTTATATTTTTAGCTGTTGCTGCTGTTAGAAGACGAATTGAAAGCAATGCTCAGACTAGCTACTTGATGTCATAACTGCTTCATTTTGCTGGCAGCCACAGCAGAGAGGATCTTGAGAATTACCCCCTTTGTCCACTGCTGGCCCAGCTATGCTAATCTCATCAGCAATGCAAACGCTGGTATAGAAAGGCACTGCTGAGTGGCAGTGCTAACCTGACCATGCTGTGCTGTGCTTGCTCGACACAGCTCCAGCAGTGCTGACTGGCAGCAAGAAAACCCTGGTGCGCAGAGCCCAGGCATCTTCTCCAGGTCTGAGCTGAGCAAGGAGGTGGCTTTTGCAAACTATTCTTTACACATCTTCCAGACAGGTAATCTGTACAGCACTGCTGGACTCAGCTATCTTCTCACAATTTAGGGAATGAAGGTAGAAACACCCACCGAGTCAAAGTTTCCCCTTGGTCTCAATGATTCATCATCTTTCTGCTGAAATCGCCACCACTCTTCCTGCAGCAGCAGCTGCATTCAAGTTGCTCCTCATGTCCCACAGACACTAGCCAATTTTTAAGAGTGATGTAGCTCAGGATGGTGTCCCCATCTCAGTAGATATGCACGTCCTGGACTTTCCCTAGGCAATGGAAGCAGCATGTAACCCACACAGTACTTTCCAAACTTCAACACCACAGCTCAGCCAGGAGGAAATCTCTCTTGGCTGCCTCTCCCTAAATGCTTATTCCAGCACTGACTGCCTTAACTCCTCCCCAAATTGGGAGCAGAGTATGTGACCCCACTGCCTTTGGGCTTTTCTCATGCTTTGTGCTGTGCTTAATAATGTGTAGTATGAGCAGGCAAGACAGAAAAAGAGGGAGCAGCACTTCAAAGACGTCACAGTTGTAACTCATGGGATCACAGCACCCCAGAGACTGAGCCCTGGGCTGGGATCTTGGCTGGCAAGGTGCTGTACAAATAGGAAAAGAGAAAACACCCTCTTCCCTAGAAAGTGACAACTCCCACCCCAAGACACACATAACCCAGAGCCTCATTTGCTGGGCTCTGCATCACTCCATGATACTTTATAGCACATCTTGGGGCCTCAGTCCAGAGGAAAGATGAGAAACCACAGGCTGTGAAAGTGGGCTCAGAGGGAACTGCAGTGTGGCTCAGGGGATTCTGACCATGCACTGACATCTTCTGCATCCATAACACAGTCTAACACCAATTCTCACACCAAGTGCTGAAGGTCACATACACAGATATCAGTGCTTGAGCTGCTGATCCAGAACTTCCTTCAGTGTCAGGTACCAGTGTCCCAGCTTCCTCCATGGGAAGGAAGCTACAGCTGCAAGCTGTTCCCATCTAGAAAGGGAAGGAGCCTGTTGGAAGTGAGAGGGAGGAAGCACGTTGCTGTCTGCTGCAGGCTGCTTTCCAGAGCCTCCATGCCCCAGCTTCCACCTCCTTGTTTGCTCTCCCTTGGGAACACTAGGGTCTGGAGTCTAGGCGACATTTTTCAAACAAGTGTTGCCTATTTAGGAGTTTTAAGACGACTGGAACTGCAGTAGTTGACAGCAGTGGGCAGTTACAGTAACCCTAACTCAGAGAAGGACACTATGTCAGATTGGAAATGGTGAAATGGTTTTCAAGGGAATTTCTGATGCCTTGTACTGGTTCAGAGTTGGATGGAGGGGTCACAGCTCAGGCAAGTATCGTGACATTTGTGAGTGCAGGACCATTTGAGTAGCTCACAGACAGGCATCCTTTCCTGTCCATTTTTGCTTGAATATCCTAGTCCCAGACAAACTCTGGCCACCTCACAGCAAGCCCAGACATCTGACCCCAGAGCACTCTCTGAGAGCATTGTTCTCCTCTCACTCTGGGCTGGGCGCAGAGCTGTGTGCAGTGTGTTGTAGGTCACTGCGAGCAGTGACCTTTGAGAGGTGTAACGAGAGAGATTTACAGCTCACACAGCCATCCATGTTGACAAGGGCAAGTTGTGCTTGCTGCCAGCACGTCCCTTCCCCTGGCTCACATCAAGGCCTTTAGGTATATCATGGATGACAGGTCAGGTCTCAGTCACACTCACATTATGGCCAGTCTGAAGATTTGCTTCCTGAGCCATTCTCTCTGTGAAGTGAGCATACAATGTTCCCAGCTCCCCTCAGCAACAGGAGTCAGGTCTCTACCAGTATCTAGGTCTATGCAAAGGCAGCTTCAAAAATGTTTAACGTTTCCTTCACCTGCCCAAGGGAATGGTCTCAGACCATATCAGAGGGCACATGAGAGAGTCTGCTCTCTCTCAGAGTACAGATACCCAGGAGTGAGGCAAACTGGCTTTGCAACGTGGACAGCATGGTACAGGACCAGGCATCCTGGGAAAGCAAAGGCATGACTGGAGCCACTTTCACTGATTAACTGAGGATAAGCAAGAGCAGTGGAATGACTCGCTTTCCTCCATGGTACAGTGAGAGGGCTCAAGAGACTGGCTTTCTATTGGCTGGGCCTGCTCTGCAACTCAAGGCTTTAAACAGAACAGGCCTGTAAACAGGAGTTGCCTGCCCATACCCCAGTGAGGGGAGAAAGAGGGGAAAAGAAGGACAAAAGACCCCTGGTTACCCACTTTGAGGCTGCTGCCTGAGGAAAATGGCTCAGGATGACAGATTGTCAGGCAGGAGCCCAGCAGTGCCAAGCCCATGTCACAGCTGGGATGGGGCTGCATCGAGGGCTGTGGCAGCTTGCACATTTGCTCTAGCTGCTCTTCTGCCATGCCAGCGATGCTGCTAGTGGCAAGTTGCCACAGCAATACCCTCCAGCATTTCCCCCTGTCCCACTCATCTCTGTTCGCCCAAGCCTTGCTGTCTTTCTCCCCGTTGCCCCACAAATAAAACATGCTGCACAACACCCAAAATTTAAACATGCTCCTAAAGGGCTGTTCATCACCCCAAGGAAGGAGAAGGGGCAGAGGTGGAAGCCCACTCCCACGAACCATCAACCCCACCCACTTCATGGGCAAGGAGACTACTCTGGACCCAGGTGCATCACATCTTACCTTGCCCAGTCTCAAGTTGCAACACAGGCTGCCAGATTTGGGGAATAGAGGCCCCTCTAGCTACACCCTTTGTCGTGCTGTGGGAGGCAAGGATACTTAACATCCTCACCTGTCCCACAGTGCCTGCTCCATGGTGGTGACATGCATCCCCTGCCCAGCCCAGCCCAGCATTGCTGCCTACAGGTCAGAAAGCTCCATCAGTTCTTTCTACATTGTGGCAGTGCCAGGTTTGATGGGAATGGTGGTCCCAGACTCTTCTTGCTGTATCCTGGCCAGCATCTCTTAAGTCTCTGATCTTCAGCTCCAGCCAGTTTCCACTTCAGGCAGGTCTGCTCTGCTGCACCACACTCACTGTGGCTTGAATCAGAGAAGGGATGCTGCTCTGTTTCCTGTCCTAGAAACTCTCTTCCACTGGTGTGATGTGCCACTAAACAGTTACCCAACCCACCGGGTAAGCAGAGCTCTTCTCCCTTTCATCTCTCCCACACAAGATGCAAGGGGAAGACAAAGGACCCTGTTGTACCACATTCAGGTGTGATACCTGCCAATATCTTTAAACAAATGAATTTAAAAACTTCCTAGGCAAGAAAAAATAACTTCTAAAAGCTCTGCTCCCCTCCCCATTCTGCCCCTTCCCAGATCTAGTAGGGCCCAACCACAACCAGCTACATTACTTGAGGGTTATAGCAGAAGCTAGCAAAGCCTTGGTCCTGATCCAGGATGAGTCATGGAGCTCCAGAGACCGTGCAACTTACTTCTGATACCATCAACCATGTCTTGCACAGCTAAAAATAAAGATGGGCCAAAACTGCAGAGCCACATCTTGCCTCAACACGAAACTTAGCAATGCTCAGTGCTGCTGAAAAATCACCTGAGCAGGTGGAACCTAAAGAGTGCAGAGAGGCCAAAAGTCTTGGGTGCACTAAGAAGGGAGAGGCCAGGAGGCCTCACCCTCTGTTGCACTGGGCTGGGAGATGGCAGTGCTAGAGGGCAAGAAGCCATCCAGCCATATAGACATGGCCAGAGCCAGGCTCTCATCTCACTCTGTTGTGAGCTTCAGAGTATTTCCACACCTAAAGGTTTCATGGAAGACTGTTTTCTGCAACATGTGCTCCCATCCAAGACGACAGGAATTGGCTGCTGCGAACAGGAAAGCTGCTGCATTTTTGGCAGGAAAAGGTTGGAAAGCTGCAGCCTGCTTCCCACCAGGCAACATGTGGGCATCCGCAAAGCCAGGTCTAAAGGGTGTTTCGAACTAATGCTAAAAAAAGGGGGCACAGATACATCTGATATGGCTTAGACATTTTAGGTGAGTGAGGAATTCAAAGTTCTTCCTAACCCCTGGGACACTGTGCCCCAGCAAAGTGTTCTCACCTAAGCATACAGGACTCTCCTCTTAGCAGGGAGCTGCAGGATCACACACAAATAGGAGCTCAGAAGGACACCGGCAATGTTCAGAAACCTAAAATAGCCTCAGTAGATGATCCTCTGCTCCATTCTTGGGAGCAGCAAGAACCGAAAAGGATCCAGCTGTCCCAACGCTCCCATGAACAGGATCTTTGAATGCCCAACCTACTTGCAACAGAGATAGTAGGGCAAAAAGGGGATTCCTTGCGTTACTCCAGTCCAACACTCACAAGGAACCCAGAGCCCCACCTCTGAAGGAGGGGCCAGCATTTTATTGTGATTTTCAGGGAAAATCAGTTGGTCAGACGAAGGGGCAATGGTAGCCCACACATACAAAAGAGCAGGCTGGAGGATGTTAGGCTGACTGCTTTCTGTTGAAGATATAACCTCCACTTAGCCCAGTCTTTGAGTTTCTCAGAAAAGCATTCCATACCATTCCCAAGAGAGGCACTGTGAGTCCGTCCAAGGGTCTTCAAGCTTTAATGGCTTCCAGATAACTGCCAGCTGCACTAAATTAAACTAACACCATTAATTTAGGCCAAATATAAATTCACTGATATCACCTGGGTTAGGCAATATACAAACCCGAGAAGAGGTTCATGCTATGGCCAAGTAACAGGAGAAGCTGCTGCTCTAAACATATATGGGAGACTTGCTGCCCATGAAGATATCAAGCTAGTTGGTCAATAAGGGTGGATAGCAGAAAAGTGTGTCCAATGCTGCCCCAGAGGGTGGTGAACCTCTCAACAGGTTGCTCAGAGAAGCTGTGGAAGCGCCATCCCTGGAAGTGTTCAAGGCCAGGTCGGATGGGGCCCTGAGCAACCTGGTCTAGGGTAAAGTGTCTCTGCCCATGGTGGGGAGTCAGAACTCAATGAACTTTAATGTCCCTTCCAACCTAACCCTTTCTGTGATTCTGTGGTGAGCCCTGTGTTAAAATGTCCCTTGTCAAAAGGCAGGGGAACCTTGATAGGATGCTGCAAACTTGGTGGACTGGGATCTTCAAGCAGCTCCGGCAGAACTGAGTGCAAACCTTTTCTCTGGTCTTTGCTACATACCCTGTCTCTTTTCCATCACTATGAGATACAAAGTCCACCCATCACAGAGCACGTATCAGTTATTGCCACAACCCAGCTGGATAAAGGGACTGTCGCTGTGTGATCAGGAATCTGCAGCACAGAGTGCTGACATGAGCAAAGGACTTCTTCCTTCCCTCCTTCCTTTCAGCTTCACAGGTAAATCTATCCCTGCCTCACTCACTGTAGGTACCACTTCAGCATCAGGCTGAAGGGTGAGATGGCTTCAGGCCCAGTTTCCAGCTGTCTCTGGACAGGCCTCAACTTCCCTGGCAGACACTTCAGAGGAAGAGCAGCAGAGCCTGGGCAGCCATGCATCCTGAACTACTGCTTCCCCATATAACCTCTCTGGCCAAATCACATCTGAGCTCTGGGGTAAGAGAAGGGCTCAGCCTGCGCTGTTGGAGGCACAGTGCTGATGAGGACTCCCTTCCAGGTGAGAGCACACTGTTTACATGGGGCAAGCACTGCTGGATCCTAGGCAGGCACAAAGCACCCAGGGACAGGGAAGAAAGCCCACAGCCATTCCAGCATGCTTCAGGCTGGTTACCTCAGAGCAGGTAACATTTCTTGCCAGTGGCAACACAAAGACCACTGGTCCTCTTGAAACCCTTCACTGTCGCTCTAAGCCTCGTATACCAAGGCCAAGCTACAAAATCCTGGGAAAATGCAGGCAGAGCTCAACTCCCATTCAATTCTGCTGGCATGCAGAAGGATGAGTGCAGCAAACAGCACAGACTGCCAGTTCCCAAGGGTTTAGAACACACCACCCTCGAGCTCATGACAACTGTGTGCAGGGTTCAACAGTCTTAGCAGCCCTGGTCACACACATCAAGGTTCCCTTTGCCACTCTGGCAGCCAGGTAGGAGGCAGGAATACCCAGCAAGACTTGGCTGTGGGAACATGTTACCTGGGTGACACCTACACTACTTGGCCCTGTGGGCCAAGGGGAGGAGAGCATGGGGTTCCCTGCTTCGGCCCTCGTGAGGGGAGGGAAGTCGGTGGTGATTGAACGGTGCTAACCTTGGTGTAGGGCTGAAGCAGACAGAGAAGGCAGCTCTCAGCTGTCAGCACATGCAGTGTGGTCTTGGGGTTTCTTGTTCCAGCTGTCTTGGGTCACCTGGAAAGACAAATGCACAGACATGGGTTCAGCTCTGCCGGGGAATACCCTGCCCACGCAGAAACACTGAGCCAAGTGAGTTAGTGGCCCATGCACAGAAGTGAGAGACCCCAAGCACCCCACCAGCTCAAAGACTCCGCTCTATCTTTTACCAGAGGCCATCCTTCCAGCTGCAGACCTGACTCTCTCCTGGGATCCAGCTATCCCCCCAGCTCCCTGCATGGTTGGTTCTCCGGAGAGGGCTGCTAAGGTCACAGCCATCAACCCCCTTTCCCGGATTTCAGTGGGAAGTACAGGCCTCTCTGTGCCCTTGGCTTTGTTCCTCTCCACCCACGCAACTGTAGGTTGCTCCACCACATGGGCTGTGCCAGTACCTGAGTGGGTGCGCTGGCATATGGTTTATCTGCAGGAGCAGGCTCTGGCTGTGGTCCCCACAGGCCACCCGCTGAGCCACCTCATAGGGACATAGAGCCAGGGCAGGGAGGGACAAACTCCACTGCTGGAGAGATACCCCTCCCAGCAACCCAAACAGACCAAGACAAATTCAACGCCACAGCGTTTCCCAGGCTACAGCGAAGGGGAAAAACGACAATTGCTTAATAGAAATCTCCGAGAGGCCTGCCAACACCATCACAAAGATGTTGTTTAAGTCTCCTCCCCAGGCTCCCAGCACTATAATTACAGACCACTGGAGATCACACGCTGTGGGGGCTAGGTCCTCATGCCTAGCAGGTCCTGAAAACCAGAACAATACTGGCCTCCCCAAGATCAGGTCTGACACTCCCCTGGCCTCAGGCATGATGAGCAAAAGCTGCTTAGAGGCAGTCCCTGCTCCCCAGCGTGGCCTCCCGCACAGGCAACCACCCGGTCACACCCCCAGCAGCACAGCCCAGCTCCGACCAGAGCAGAGCGCTGCAGGCAGCCAGGATGGCAGTGCTCCAGCAGCACAGCCCTCACATCCTGATGCAGGGAGGTACTGCCACACTTACTGGGGCACTAGCCCTTAAAACAGTCATGAAGGCATCCAGAAAGCTTGTGCTTAATGCCACCTGCACCAGCATCCCAGGAGATATCTCAGCTGGAACTGCACTACCCAGTTACAGGGGCTATCTTTCTGGACAGCTTATAAACTGAGCAAGCCTCAGTAAGAGTAGCTTGCATATATGTAAATATTCATATATTCAAAACCCTCCACCAATTCCCTGGTCTACCACGCTGTCCTTCATAGAAGGCTAGAAAGGCTTTAAGCCTGAGCAGTGACAAAAATTGCTTTGGACATGGCTGAAGTACTGCCACCCACATACTGCTGCAGCACAGGAAGCAATGGAAATGTATCTGACAGGGATGGGTTGAAAACACTTCCCAAGAAGAATGCAATTACCCCAAATGGACTGAGGCCAGGAGATCTGGATTATCACCTCAGCTCTTGCATAAAGGGCTTTGCATTCTTTGTTCACTTCCAACAAGAAGAATCACAGGGTTGACATCAGCTCTGGCCCAGGACATGGATTTGTTACTGAAAAGCAATTCCAGCTGAATCACTAACTTCCCACTTTGCAGCACATAGGACTCCTTCGAAGGTTTCCCATCCAAGTATTGTTCTACCATCACGCTGCTTAGCTGGGGGGTTGTCCAGGCCACAGCACAGGCGAGTATGACTGCAAACCACTGGCCAGTTCTGAAAAAGCTCTCTGAAATGCAGAGCATGTGAGCTCAGCTGCTCTTCATTCAGGATTCACAACCAGCTGAAGACTCAGATGGAAACAGGGAGAAAACATGTTAATTGGCAGCTGGGCATCACAGGCCAAGCAAGGGAGACCGTGAAAGACAGCAGCAAAGCCAAAGGGAGAATGACGACTTGCAGAGAAACTTCCCAGTCAAAGAAAATAATTTTTAAAGCAGGCCTCAAAATTTGTGAGACCAAATTCTCTAGAGTTATATTCACGTGCTTCACCTGCTCATGAACAAAAGCAAAATCCAAAAACAAAGGAAGAGAGCTGGTCAGGGAGCAGAGGTGCCAGGTGCTGCAGACAGAAGGAAGGATCAGAAACATGATAACATGGTGCTACCAGGACACAGGTACCCACAGAGCCTGCTGGAGGAAGGGAGTCCCTGGGAGTGATGCAAGATGGAGAGGCATCAGGCAAAACCCTCTCACAGAAGACTCTCACTAAGTAACATGCAACAACCTCACTAAGTAACCCTCCATGAGCCATTTGTTAACATACAAATGTCTCCTTTCAGGATTTCTCCCATGCTGCCCTTCACACCTGTCCGCTTCAAACCCAACTCATTAATTCCTTCAGTTACTAAAGCCTCTGATAATTTGATTACAGTCCCATTGACAGTGTGCTGAGGACACCATTTTTCTAACTATAAGTCTTCATTTTCTCCTTTCACATCTGTGGTCCAACCTACCAACAACAGGTTTTCTTGTTCTGCATCCAGGAAGCGTCCTGGCGCCCAGGCATGGTGCATTTCCACACAGCACACGATGGTGCCAACCTAATCTAGCAGAGGACAAACATGGGCAGGCCCAGAGCAGTAAGGGCAAGTAAAGGACTTGGGAAGAGTCAAGAGTCATCAACTTTGAAGAGTCAGATCAATAACTATCCCCTTGAATCACCCTCAGAGGCAGTTAGCGAAGTCCAGGTATCTCTGGCCTGTTACTCAGCACAGCCATGCAGAAATACGCCAGGGCAAGCAGCTGGTAGCAGACAGCAAGGAGGAAGACCAGAGACACAGATTTGCTTCTCTGCCCTCAGAGGTCCCTTGAACTCAGGGAGGGAACCTCCCTTCTTGCTCCTGTTCCACATGCTCAGAAGACCTGAAACAGCTGAGAGAAGAGGGGCTGGGAAAGCTCAGCACCACCAGCTGAGGGAGGATGTACAGACTGGGGGCTTCAGCAGCTTTGGAGGAACCCACCAGGAGTGAAAGAGCAGTAAAATTAAAATTATCTGTAATTCCCTAAAGGCCACTTCTGCAGAGGACAGACATGAAGAATGGAGTATCTGGAGCTGCTCTGCTTAGCTTGCTGCAAAGGCAAAGAAGCAGGAGAGACCCTCAGCAAGCTGTGCTTCAAATAGCAGGGTTCCCAAAATAGTGCAGTGACCCCACCAGCTTTCCTTCTGTCAGGGGATAAGAACCCTTCCACACGGGGAACAGAAACAAGGCAAGTGAGTGGCAGAGCTGAAACAGCCCCAGCCCTGCCCCAGTTGCAGCTGGACCTTGGTCCACAAGCCCAGCTCCCCAAGGACCACAGCCCTACAGCTATGGTGACAGCAGGACTCTGCTGTCCCCACACATCCTGACCACCGCAGGATCTAGGGGAAGGGAAGTGTCCAGGCCCCACGAAAGCCAGCAGGAATCCAGCGAAGCGTTATAGGGGCAGCAGCTGCATGTGAGGCGAAGGCAGGTGCCGTGTCCTCTGCAACAAATTCCGTGGCAGCAGGGTCCCTCGGATCCAAGCCCTGCACGAACCTTCCAGCCCTCCCAGCTCCCTGCCCTCGGCCCAGGGAGCTGCATGCTGGGACACGTAGTCCTTACCAGGGCCCCGTCGCTCGCTCACGCCGAGACCCGCACGGTGGGAATTGCTGCTGTGTAACAGGGCGATGACGAGGCTTTACAGGATGACTTCATTCTCCCGGTCCTCATCCTAAAGCCCAGCCCTGCCGAAAGCAACTCCAGCACTATCACACCGGGAGTTTTCTCGTGTTCCACTTGCCAGACCTTGTTCACCTCCTCGTG
>VZRE01004948.1:0-27211 GCA_013396775.1 Cephalopterus ornatus
AGAAAATTTTTTTTTCTGCTATCATTTCTCCATTCTTCAGTACATGGCAATTTGAATGTGTGTCAGGTCTCTGCTGTATTAAGCCACGGTAAAACATCAAAAAAGGTTAGCAAAAACTGCCTGCTGAAGTGTGACTCTCCCTCCTGCGTCCTGGTGCACTGCAAAATCTCCAGAGGTTTGTAGTTGCTGAGCAAAAAACAGTGCAGAAGCGCTGTCATTGTAAACCTTCTTATCAAATCTTAGACTGAATAAGAACCTCTACGCATAGAGGAGAATTGAACAGAAAAAAAAAAATCAATAGTTTTATCCACATCAAATAATTGATTATCTATCTTTACGGACACACACGTGCACACACACGCACAGAGGGTGCCTTCAGGTTTAGCTACTTTGGGAACTATGCTTGCAGAGCTTATGGGATTTGAGATTGAGGCAACCAGGGATCACTGAAGAAGACAGCCGCTGATAACCCCTGAGGTGGTGAGCTGTGGGAAGCCAAAATCTGGTGGTTTCTCTATGCTGCAGACTTGGTACTTGCCTGCAGTATGAAATCAGTTGCTTTTGAAGGGGAAGCAAAGCTGCAGAGCAAGAACTAATTGAAGTTAGAGGCTGCTTGTTAGTTCCCCCCAGAGCCCTGCACTCAGAGCTTACACAGCTTAGTAGCAATATCTCTATCCCCCTTTCTCTGCATAGGGTTGCACAGAGATGTAAACAGTTATTCTTGCTTAAGAAAGCCCTGGCTTTAGAGCTGGATTTAAAGTGCTCATCCAGGCAGGTTCTCTCAAAGCTGCAACCATCCACTGGGATCACTGAGCATGAACCCCACATGTGCTGCTGGTTAGAACAGATCATGGGATGCTGTGACCCAATGTTTGTTTTTCATTCAGTCTAAATGGGCTGGATAAAACTTGAACAAAACGGAGCAAAGCCTCAAGGAAAAATGCCAAAACCACTTAAGTAGATGGACTGATTCTGGTAGTAAAAATATCTGAAGCCTCTGTGAAATGCCAGCAGGCTCCACCAGTCATCTAACCTTCAGGGCAGGCACTACAAATCAGGGCCCAGCTAAAGCAACAGCTTCTCATTACACATGAAAACTAACCATAATCTCTCCTCCCTAAAATTGTACCCCCTTATCTTGCTGTCTCCTCCTTTAATCCCATTTTCTTTCCTAATCTGCTTCTTTTTCCTAAGGCAAAAGCCTTTGCAGCCATGCTCTGTGTTTGACAGTCTCTGTCTTGCTCTTCCTGATAGATTTAGCTCATTTTTAGAGAGGCAGTGAGCAGGGGTCATGGTGATACAGGGTTCTTCCAAGTATGATGAGAACCTGGAAAGAGCAAACAGACTCTGTCAGTGCCTCAAGAAAACTGTGGTGTCAGCTGACTCCTTATCAGGTGCCAAAGAATCCACAGGGCAGTGAGAGAAAAGGGGCATGATATGAATATCCCATCCAGAACACATTTGCATCTTGGTTACCAGGGAATCCAACAACTGCATCCCGCAACTGCAAGAAACAGGACTGCCACTTTTCCTGCTTAGCTACTGCTGCTCTATGACATTAGTACACTGTCCCCTGCATGCAGGTGGTGGCTTCAACTCCCTCTAGTCTTCATTGTTTGCCAGATCTGCCTAGTGCTATAGGGCTTTCTTTATTCACATGGTCTTTGTCCTACTGAGAATTTCTCATGGTACAGAAATCCTGTTTTCCTGGGTCCCTATGAGCGATGGTGATAAACAATTACAATGCTGAAGTAGGAATTGTAGTTACATTCTTCCATGGCATATAAATTTGCTGAAATAACTCTCCTAAGAAATCCTAGTCAAGACTCTTTTTCTATCTTTATAGCCTTCTTGCTTCACATCTTTCCTTTCTCTGAGCCTAAGTCTTCTTTTTAAAGTGAGCTAACTTCAAAATTCACCTGCAGGTGCCAGATGTTCAGTAACACTGCTTTAGACCTTTTTTTATTTACTTTAAACCTAGGTATTTTTTGATAGCTAAACACCAGGTTGCATTAAAAAAATACCAGTGTGTAACAGAAGCAATTCTTGTTTTGTAAACCAGCTTCTTCTCCGACACTTTGTACTGCACTTGTTTACAGGAAAGAGGTCTTTAATGTTTTGCTTTTCACTTCTGGGAATTGCCATGCTGCACCAGGCTATCGTCGCAAGCCTGCTCATCTTGGTGCTCAGGCACCATTCAACTGTCTGAGTTAAGAAAGAAGAGAGTGAGAAGGGCTACCAGGCATTAATGGTGCAGGCTGTTGGTGCATTTGTTAACTGAAGTGTACACTTCGTCAAATTTTCATGCTGAATAGCAAAGCCATCGCCAAGGGAGAAGCTGAACCTATAAAAGGAGCCTTAATAAGACACGTCAGTGGCTGCAGGGAGGTCCAGGAAACAAGAGCCGGTCCACGGCAAATTATCCAAAACGAAAGTGTTTGTGAGGGAGGAAGAAACAGTAACCTACCTGTCCTTACTCACCTAAGGTAACTGATCAGCACCATTAAACTGTGGGATCGGTACTTGCTCAAAGTGGTTTTCAAGTGCTTATATTTTCAGGATAAATCTCTTCCAGTGCCCTGTAGCTAGAACTTCTTACTCTGACAGACTTGTCACCAATTAACAGCCTGCCAGGCAGATGTACTCAGTTACTCCCCTGTGGGGATAGGCTAGCTGTTCTGTGTGGGCCAAAGTCATCCTGCAGTGTGCCTGGGCCCTCTCTCCTCCGTGCCCTGAGTCAACTAGCTCTGCAAGACCGTTGCCCTGGGGGTTCTTCTCGGCTTGCTTCCGCAGTTGGCAGAGTGCAAATTCCATGCGGGGAATTTGTCAGTTGTTGCGTGCCCTGTGAAGGAGCATAGCATATCAGAGAGAACTTAGCCTGCCTGGATGGTCTTGGCAGGGAGCCCAGCCTGGTGCAGTGGATGTTGGATGGAAGTTAGTCCCTGTAAACAGACTGTCTGCATTACTAAATTTTCTTTACCCGCCTGCTCACTGCAGCCATGCCAAAAAAAAGTGGTGATTTGCCAGGCGGAAAACCAAAATCTTTCAGGTTTCCTACAGTTTCATTTCTTACGATGCCTGAACCTCCTGCTTTCCTTACCAGTGAGGCAGTTATGAAGTCCCGTAGATTACTAAGGGCTAACGAACAGAAGTTTTCTTTCCTGCTTCTGTTGTGCCGAACACGGTCTCGTTACCCATTGTGCAGCACCATCTCACACACCAAGGCAAGGTATTTCAGTTTTTTTGTTCTGGTTTGCACAGAGCAGGGAGCTGAGTGGTAACCCACAACAGATTGACTCCTTGATCATCAAACCTTTACACTGTTTATACATTTTAAATAAATGAAGGTATCAGCAATCATTGCTTACAGATTACATGACTTTTTCATTAATTATTACTCAAACCCGTATTTGCTCATTATATATCTCTCTTGTCATGCCAATTAGTCTGCTTGCACAGAGTCTGGGGTCTGTTGTGAGTAGGTGGTCACTGAGCTGGTGGTCACAATCTCCCGCTCCCAGATTTGCCTTTCCCGCAGTTACTGCTCAGTCCTGCTGACTTCACTCCTGGCAGCTCTCATCCAGACAGCCCGTTCATCTTGGGATTGTCTCCCCTTTTCCTTAAAACAAAAGATCAGCCAAGCATACAACACTAACACTGCAATTGCTTAATTATAATTGTCTAGCTACATCTACCAACTAACAACCAAAAAAATTGCAAAGGTTAATTCAAATCTTGAGGGGCTCAAATCTTGAAGAGCTCAATATCACTTCCAGCCTTTCATAGGTCCTCCCCACTTTACTCAGCCATCTGTTTCCTCAGGTCATGCAGCACTACTGCCTCTCTGCCATGTTTTTTTGTACTTGGTAAGGGGAATAAAATGTTAAGATGGACTGACATTGCAATATAGAGACACTGTAAGCTTGTAAGTCCTATTTCAAGAGGCAGTCAGTCAAGAAGTCCTTCCACCTTATTGCAGTCTGTTAACCTTATCTGCACGAGTAAACTGAAAAAGTTTCCTTGTCTGAGCTTTGTTTTCATTTCCAAAACAGCTTCTGGCATATCCATCAACTGAAGTAATCCTTAAGCAATATTTCTCTCTTACTTAGGCTCTACTCAGTGCCTGTTTTCTCGAAATGTAGATGGAGAGTAAGACTCAGATCACAGCAACATTGAAATTGGCTGAGCTCTTGGAATATTTTCAGAGATCACCAGTGTTACTGACAGCAGAAAAAGAAAAAAATTAGGACTATTTTGTGTCCATTTTAATGAATTTTGAAAGCTTTCAATGAGCACAACAATTACTGTAACTAAGAATCAAACACCGTCAAGAAGATTAGATTTCTATATAACCCTTTGTGAGAATGGTTTTCCATTCCTTGAATGCCTGTACCATGAGGACAGGCATCTGCATGTCCTCTTTTATTGAAGCAGAAGTATTCCATTTCCCACTCGATTTTAAACTGCAGCAGACTCAACTGTGAGTTAAATTATCAGTGTATGCAGAACACCAAAACAACACAGTATAACAGCTGTAAAGGGAAGTCAAGATTTTTTTAATTTGTTTTTCCCTCTGTTCTGGTTTTTTTTTGGTTTTTACTCAGTCCCAAAAACTCTACAAGAGATGTGACAAATCACATCTCTTTTTTTCAGTCAAAATGGCACAGAGAAGCAGATGAAGAGGGCACCCCTCAGACACCCAAACCATCCCTTTCCAGTGTCTCACATGTTATCTTCCTCAAACCTGTCATACTACATCTTGCTGTTATTTGGGCTTCTTGGGTTGCTGTTCCAAGAAGATGAGCTGCAATTGCTAGAAAACCACAAACTTCCACCCTCAGCATCGTGGTGATCTGTTTATGTGCCAGATCTGCATGTCACCCAGCTTAGCTCCTCTCACTCCCAGCAGGTTTGTCATCCCCCTGCTCTGAGGACTTTGTAGAGGACACTTGTCATTGCACTTTGGCCCCTTTTGGCTGTGCTGCTCCTGCCAAGATTACAGTTTGTCACACTGGGCCTCATTTCAATATTGCAAGTGACCAGTGCTGCGCAGAGTGTTTTGAAGTCCTCAGTAGGTCCTGAGTGACCCTGAGAGTCTCTTTCCTCTCTGCTGGCAATGGCCATGACATATGGGAAGAGCTCCTCCACAGTGTCCCACCAGTACTCTAATCATTTTGTAAATGGTGTGCTGTCACGTGTTTTGTTTCTCCTACACCACCTTTCATCTATTTCCAGCTGAGAACAAAAATTCTGGCTGCTGATTCTCAAGACCATGATCTTATCATGTTAGGTTACTGAAACTCATGCTGTATTGTCACTCTCATCTCCTTAAATAGTCCAGTTCTACTTCTTGCATCAAAAATTATTAGTAAAAATGTAAACAAGTTCCCCTCCATAGGACATCACAGATCAGTCCTGTCTCTAAATGGGCTACTGCAGCCAGCACCTAGCACCTTTGACCTTGCTTCTCTTAGCCAGCTGAGGCTCAGCATCTCAAGCTGAGCAACAATGTTTGCCTTCCTCATATTTTTGTTTAACAGGCGTTTTAACAGGCATGGACAGACATTTGCTTTCTTTCAAACCTCATCATTTCCCCTAGTAGATGAGAAACTTTCCACCTAAGAACGGGCTTCAGTGCCACTATACCCCTCTCCCTGAACATTTCTGTCCATCGTGTTACCCTGTTTTTATCTGGTTCTCGGTCACATCCCTGAGTACTGAATGCAACAAAAAAAAGTTATTTTTTGTCTTTTCCTTGAATTATAACAATAACAATCTTAGTAGTTATTAGCAGCTTGGAATTCCCTTAACTTGCAACTCTATCTGGACAAAAACGTATCAAAGTCATCTTTCCTTTTAAGTAGTTGAAGTGTGACTTAACAGTGGAATCAGTAATAAAAAAGACATTAAGGAAAAGGAAAGAAACATAAACACCCTTGACAAAGTAAGTATGGATATCTAGAGCTGCAAAGAAAGGTAGCAGGTCGTGAGTATGATGCTTCAGGATATACCACCTAAAGAGGTACAGCAGTGCCTTGCTGGCAGTTTCTTGCTGCCTGCAACACCTGAAGAATATTAAAGGTGACAGAGAAGAAGATCTGTCATAGGAGGAAGGGGCTTGGGGAGAGCGGAGAATTGAGAAACACTGACATTCAGAAAGAATTAAGCCACTTCTATGGAGGAGATTCTAAAAACAGAAAGAAATAATCAATCCTATCATCAAGCCGTGGTTCTTAGGAAGTACCCCCTTCCTTCTATACGGAAGGAATGCATAGCATTTCTTTGAAGAAATGTACGCTGCCTCAGAACTTAAAATAAAAAAAGGGAAAAAAAAAAAAACCCACGTAAAATGGCCAAACAGTGCCATCTGGGGACAGTTGTTGTAGGAATAGGATGAGCAAAAGCCAGTAAAGTTAATCAAACACCTGCTTTCACCACTGAAAATGAACAGAACTTTATTCTGTGTGAAAGTCTTGATTGTTTCCGTAGGGCTCAGCCTCAGGGTCAGGCACTGACTGCTGTACAGCACTGCATTAACAGTCAGGAGTGCTACAGGAAATGAACACCAATGCACCTCTAAATTCAAGAGCTGGAGTCAAGCAGCAGCTTTGTTATATTTTCTTGATTCAAAGAATTTCTTTATTTGAAGCTTGTAGAAAACAGGAGACTACAAAGCCTCCAGAGCACGGTGTTCCCCCATTTAAACAAAGTATTTTCAAGTGAGTGCCTGAGGCATTGTTCAAGGACTGCAGTGAAATCATAGAGTGGTTTGGGTTGAAAGGGACCTTCAAGATCATCTAGGTCCAACCCTACTGCAGTCAGCTGGGAACTGTCCACTAGACCAGGTTGCTCAAAGCCCTGTCCAACCTGACCTTGAACAGTTCCAAGCATGGGGCACCCACAACTTCTCTGGGCAACCTGTGCCCTCACCGCCCTCACAGTAAAGCATTTTTTCCTAATGTATAACCTAAACCTACCTTCTTTCAGTTTGAAACCATTCTCCTTGGTCCTGTCACTATATGCTCTTTTGAAAAGTCCCTCCCTTGTCTCCCTGTGAGTCCCTTTAAGCACTGGAAGGCTGCTATAAGGTCTCCCTGGAGCCTTCTCTGCTCCAAATGGCAGCAGCTTTTTTAGCCTTTACTGATGAAGTAAGACTCAGCTTGAAATCCTGAACTATTTTGTCTGTGCTGGGAGCCACTGCAGTGAAGGTGGTTCACTTCTGAGAGAAGGCACAGATGTTTACATTGGTTTCTCACACTATATAGAGATGTGACACAGTGAGCACCACCATGTAGCTATTTATACAGGCAGTGAGAATATGCCTGTTTTCCCAGCTGGTGCAGCTGATAAGGATGGAAGGACAGGTGTGTAGTTTCAGAACTGGCATGGGGCAAAGGAGGCTGCAGGAGCAAAGCACCTGGTACTTCCTTCAGGCAGGCAGGCAGGCAGATTCGGTCTGGGCTCTGTCAGGAATGCGAGTTTGATGGCTGTCTGGAGAACACACAGAGAAGGTTTGCAGGCTTTTCAGCAGAATATAGAAAACCCAGAGATGGACCAGACCTGCTGATTTGGGTGTTGTGCAAACAAAAGCAAAGACTAGCTGCTTTTATCCCTAAGTTGCATGATCAAAAAAGAAGTAGGAAAGTAACAAAGACAATAAATTTTTGCATTTCTTTTGGAGGCCTTAGTTTGCTTTGAAGGATTATGAGTATTTTGTTAAGACCTTCAGTTTAAGCTGGATCAAATAGGTAAGAGGAACCAGAGAACGTGGTCTTCAGTAAGAAGCTACAGAAGTAATACAGACTTTTTTGTTTGTTTGTTTTACTCTCAAACTGTATACAAGCCAGGCTGGTTCTTGTAAAACCAAAGTAACAAAACTGGGCTACATCAGAAGTCTGTGCAATGTTTGTCTACCTATCTGTGGTATTTTAACCTGTTCAAGATTTCAAAATGTTTGGTACACAAGTATTCTGTTATATTTAGAGGGTTTAGATCACATGCTATTAATTCTATTTAATATTTACAGAGCATTCATTTCAATTCACCTGCTGCACTACACAGTTCATTTTCAATACATTACTTCTAATTTCAGTTCCCTTGCAAAGTCTGCCTTCTGTTGGGCTAACCCCTGGAACCCAGTTTTTATCTAGAGACCAGAGCATGGGAAATCTGCTAAAACAGCTGCACATGCTGTGCATCCTCATGAAACTGCCTGACATCTAGGGTCACCACCGAGCTGATGTTATGTCTGCTGAGACTGGAATGAGAACTGTCTCAGCAGGCATAGGTACCAACCTCCTTCCCTCTTACCTATGAAATGGAAGCAGAACAAGTCATCTCACCATTACGGCTGGAGTGACATCCACTTTTCCACCTTCCTACTCAGTCTGGATAAACATAAGCAATGTTTTGGCCATCTCTCTGTTGTGGCTACACTCGTCATGATGCAGCCCTGAAGAGACCACGAACCTTACTGAGAACAGATTTTTGTCAGAACAGACACTAGACAACCTGCTGTTGAGGAAACTCATCATCAGATGAAGAGAAATAAAGGCATAGTAGGTGGATTCCCTCCAGCTCACAGCAGTTTTGAGGCAGGGTGGGCAGCTTCTGGCAGGCACACATGTCCTCCCAGCACTCAGTAACTCGCTGCAACTGCAGCCAGAAGCCCCCGAGGTCCTTGGGGAAGTTTCTCTCAGCTGTGGGTCAGTTCACAGGTGCTCTTTAACCCATTCTTGAGCTCTCTTGCACTCTCCATTGCTCTTCCTTTTTACACCCAGCTCCCTGGAGAGTTTGACATCCCTCCCCACCAGCGTGTTTGGCTGTTGCCACATTGGTGCTGCATCCTCTGTTTTCACAAAACAGTGTTCTTTAAAAGGTGTGTTACCACAGACAAGACAGATGCTTGGAAAAAGATGGCTTTTGCTGGTAGAGCTTTTGCTTGCTTGGAGTTGCAAAGTCCATGCAGTGCAGGTATACCAGAGGAACTAGACTAACAAAGTTTTAAATTAGCCCCAATATAAAGTGCCAAAAAAAAAATCACCATCTCTTTTATTCAATTCTTCAGAAACAAAAGAAATATGTATTCAGTTCCTTTAGGAATTAAACCATTGACCTTTCTGAATGCCAGAGAGCCTAGAAGTAGGACAGAAGGAGAATGATTATCATATCATTAAAACAGAGAACTCCCAAATCTACTTAGTGTGAGACCTGACACTACCTGGGGAAAAGGAGGAAGACAGGATGCTGTTGTTAGAGCAGGATCTGCTGGGGGGTGGTTGCACAGAGAATCCAAGCTGAGACAGGTTTATCTGATGTTTTGGGAGGCATTTGACTTACTTCTGCATGACACCTGCGACAAGTCACATCCTTACTATGGTTGTTTGCGAAATGCAGGAAGCAACATTGACCCAAATGAGGGGGAGTTTCTCCTTGGGAGGACCCTTGGAAATGTGTTTTTGGGGGAGGTGCTCAGGCATATTTTCTCCTGGACACTGGAAGTCCCTATGATGGTGGGATGCCGGGAGTGGGGCACATATGCTGCTGCCAGGGGACCTGCTCTCAGGGACATACCTCAGCTCCAGGGCAGATGATGCAGAACCTCTCACTTGCAGGGGAGTTCCCCTTCCCCGACAGGGGAAGGGGCCCTCAAAAGGCATGTGCAGACCCCGTCATAATTCATAGCAGGTGTACAGGCACCTCATGACTACACAGGTTCCTCTCCCAGCCCACTGTGCTGACTGCTTGGCAGCCTTTCATGATTCATTTAAAGCCAATTTCCTCTCCTGGGCCTTTGGAGGAAAGAGGGCTCTGTCCATGCCTGGGTTTCAGGTGGTACAGGAACATGCCTTTTAATGATGTAGGTGTGGACAGCCCTCACTGAATATGACACAGAGTGGCCAGTAGCTACCTTAGCCTGAGAGCCAAGTTCACTGGTGCCCAGTTCACTGGTGCCAGGCCGGGGATCGGCTGCTGGAGGGGCCTGGTTTCTGCACAGCATGGAGCGCTTGCACCTGGAGGAAGAAGTGGGTTTGGAGCTCAAATACACAAGGGGCCCAAACTCTTCAGGAACTTGGTTTCCCTGGACAGCCAATGGATTACCTCAAGCTGGCTCCTACAGTGAAGGGAAATGTGGAAATGTGGAGAAGGCAGCGCTATTGGGAGCCCACTGCTTAGGTAACTGCACGTTCATGCCAGTAGCTCCATGCACTAGGGCCTGCGTGGGAGGATTACAGTTGAAATACAAGCAGACACCTCTGAGCCACACGTGGAGTCCAGGCTGTATCAGAAGGAACAAGTTTTTCCAGTTTGCAGCTGAGTCTGCCTGCCTAATTCACCAACACCACGGGAGCAGCCAGGGCAAGACAAGTGGCAGGAGCAGCAAACAGCTCCAGCTGTAGCATTCTGCAGAATGCAGTGGCAGACCAGGGTGCAGCCACTTGCAGAGATGAGGACCCATGCTATTTTCATTGTGATAGTATCCCACAAGTGTCCTCCCAGGATGGAATCAGAGCCATTACTGGGAGCCATCTCAGCTGCAGTGACAAGGCAGGCATTTCCTTTCATGGGCCAAGAGCTAGTCATCATTTATTTATTGGTGGCTTCTGTTTGCTCAAGATTGTATTGATGGTAACCAGATAACATTTATAAAAGTGACCTGACCCTTGTGTTTTGTTTGGTTTGGGTTTTTTTAAAGTTTCTTTTTGCCTTTACTGACACCTGGCCCGTGTGAGAAGGCATGTCCTGGACTGACTCTGATGGCAACAAAGATTGTCTATTTTCACAGGAAGATTTGACCATTGTACGATTCATGATAAACTAAAATGATTTTGGAAATTAAAGATTGCTAAAGACTTTGTTTCTGCATTTAAAAAGAAAAAAAAAAAAACAGCAAAAAACCCCTGTGTTTATAACCAGTGAGCCAACTAGATTCTTTACCAACAGTGATGAGATATGTATCTATTTGGAAGGAACTAGAGTGTACTAGTAGTGGCAGATACACCCCTGCCCATTACTGTGCTTCCAGGAAGCAGAGTGCAATGTTTCCAGCATAGGAAAAGCTGCTTCCCAGGGTTTCTGTGAACACAAGTCCCAGTCAGTCCAAGCTGATATGACAGCAGACAGGTGTTCACAATAGGGAGCTGCTGTGTCACACTCAAAGGGGCAGAGCTAAGGCTGAATAAATATTCAGACTCCCGTGGTTTAGCAGCTGACTCTTGCTTTGAAAGGAGTTCTCTGAAATACAAGATCCCTCAGAGGAGTCTCTCCAGGGGAAAGCTGCTGAATGCCAGGGTTCAGAATGCCTGAGTCCCTTGTGTCCGTATTCATTGTGAAGCAGCTCCTCTTTTTTTGAAAGTTACTTTGATTCGGGATCAGTGACTCTTGCAGTATCTCATACTGCTCAAATACCAACACAAACCAGAGATACGAGAACAGCTTTTGCACTCCTACAACAGTTTCAGTGAATCTGCTGAGAAACCGCTGTGTCTCACAGCACTGCAGTTTGTCTTTATCTCATCTTCTCACTGCTCTGTATTTCTGAGGGAAAAAACCCCAAAAAGCTCACAAAGAGAGCTTGTGATGCAGTCCCAGGGAGAAGCTGTCCAGATCATCAGTAATGTCGCATTTGGGTTGCCAAAGCTGAGGGAACATCCCAGAGGGCGTGCAGAAAGCACTCTCCATCTGGGAGTTGTGGTTCATACACTTCTCTGCATTGTGACAGACATGCTTAAGGAAGGATTCATGGTTACATAGGAGGTCAGTTTCCTAAACAAGTATCTATCACTTCCGAGTCCAGTGGTAGCGATAGCTGCAGGTAACC
Source organism: Cephalopterus ornatus (assembly GCA_013396775.1). Classification (NCBI taxonomy): domain Eukaryota; kingdom Metazoa; phylum Chordata; class Aves; order Passeriformes; family Cotingidae; genus Cephalopterus; species Cephalopterus ornatus. The sequence continues at coordinate 11,822 of VZRE01004948.1, forward strand.
AGCTACCAAGGTGTATTTCGAGGCAGGTTTATGTGTCTGCACAGCTATACTGCCTGAGGATGCACAGGGAGTCTTTGCATCTCCTTCCCTCCCAGCTGCTTTTTGCTGATGTGCTCTCCCTTGCAGCTGGATGCAGCATGCGAGAGTGCTGTGTAGGGTGCTGCTTCCTACATCAAGATCAGTCCAGGAACTCATGTGATTTCTGTTTCTGCACAACTAACTCCTACCCAGAAACCTACTGAAAAGGGGGAGGAAAACAAAGCCTCTTTATTCGCATCAGCAGAAAGGAGATTTTGTAAGCTAGTAGGTAATAGGTGTAAGGGGATCGTGAGGAGTTACTATGTTAATAAGAATTTTTTTAATTTTTTTTTTTATTTTAACATCTGTGTGGCTTGTAGTGTTGCTTGAATCAATTTAATGTGTATAAGCTCTGCCCCCCTGGAGCTCTCGGTGATTAATCCACATACAGGGACACCTGAAGCTTTGGCTAAGAACTTTAAGCTTTTCTTATGTCATGAATATATAAGGCAGTTCACCTCAGGGACTATCGTGGAGCTCTAGACCATTTGAGACCTGCAAACAGGTCTCCACAGAAAGAATCGGAACACCATCTGGCCACAGTGCTGAACGGGAGCTCAGACAAAAGCTGCCAGGCTGAAGAGGAGCAAGCCTCTGCAGAAATGTGTGTTGGTCCTTGCTGTCCAGCTCTCCACTGCTCTCTTTTTGTAAGTCCCTTCCCAGAAAGAACCTGATTGTGTTTGATGGATGCAGCGGTTTCTGATGCCTCAAGGACCACCTCAAACACTCTTTGTGCTGATCCCCTGCCAATCTGCAACAGCATTTTGGGCATGTGTTGAGAAACATGATGCTCTGGGTTAGCCACAGGAAGCAGTCTCCTTTTTGGCTGTAAAGCAAATCCAAATCCCCAGGCAAAACACTTTCAAGTAGGGAAGACAAGGAAGCAGTGGGTTTCACCGGAGGTTTTTGCTCCACCAGCTTAGGGACAAACTCTCTAGCAGGAACTAGTTTCCAACAGTGGAGAAGATGCGTCATGTGCACCTGAGAGAGAAACACCTCTCTGCCATGTTAACACGAACAAATGGTACCCTGCCTTCCATCCCAGCTGAGCTGGACTGAGATACAGCTCATAGAGGAAGGGTACAGCTCCCAGTGAGCCTCTCTGAAGAAGCAGAGGCCCCACCCCATGCCATCTAAGGCCCATCAGCTCCCTTCTGGGGGTGTGGTGGGACTCAGAGCCACAGCTCCAGTGCAGAGGCTGACAGTGGAGCACTTTGAAGGCCAGACCGGATGGGAGAGGCCCCTTTACCTCACTCTGAGAGCATTTGGAAGAGGACAATTGACTCCCAGACCAGTAAGGTTTTCTTCAGAAGACTTTCTTAGTGCTGAAGTTGGTTACTTCACTTTCCCAGCCACACCCCTGTTGGGTCAGGTATGTTCAGTTTATCTGGGAGGGGGTTGAGCTGTAAAAGGGAAGGACAAGGACAGCAAAGCAGAGGATCAAGTAACAGGGTACTGAGGTATGCAGTCAGGGCTGTCCAAGGACAACTTCCACACAGCCGTGCACCTGAGCACCACAGCCTGGGACAGAAATATAAACCAAACCTTCTTTCTCGTCATACCACATGTGACTGACTGCAGCCAAAAAGGTGAAGAGGAGTGTACGGAGCACCCAGGACAGACAGATGAAGCATCCCTGTGCCCGGACCCATTCCAGACCTGATGACCTCAGCATCTTCCTAACACCAACCAGGTACCAAATGCTATAGTCTTAAACCTCCATTTTCTCATCTGGACACATCTGCATAGGATAGCACGTGTGCTTACCACCTCCTCACACACACATAATCCCTTGACAGCTTCAAATGCCTGTGCAGGGAAGAAGGGAAACCTTTACAGTGTGAGACACTCTTCCGAGATATCTGGTTAGGTTGACCATGTCAAGTGTTGCAATGATACAAAACCATTTCACTCAGATGCAACTTCAAGCTGAAACTCTAAAAACAGATCAGAAGAAAAACACTTTACTGTTATCAAACTTATTCAGAAAGCCAAAACACAGAGAGAAGAGATTTGCTTGCATTGGCCAGGAAGAGAAAGAGCAGATGACCAAAAGGAAACCTGGAGTCAAAGCCAGGTGATGAGAGAGGAGACTGATTATAAAGTCTTTCTTGAACCAAAATGCAAACTGAAGTGTGAGCAGCAGTAAGCACCTCATTAAGTCAGCCGTGAAATGTCCCTATTTTCATACACCATTAGCCTCACTGGAGCAGTAAGAGCTGCCTCAAGTCTCCTTAATGTAATCATTGCTTGTGGAAAATTTCTTCTTGCATTTTTGTTACAGTTTCTCCCACAACGTATCTCCCTGAATAGGTGATCATGTCAGTCAGAGAGTGTGAGGAAACATCTGGGCCCATCTGACTCAATTACAGTGCCTTGTTCCGAAAGCATAACCCATCATTTTCTGTTCATGTTGTTGTATTTTCACTTTTGTCTGAAATTAGGACACGCTCAGAAACGCTAATTATTTTATGAATCATCTAACATCAGACTGGATACATCTTTTTTTGTTGTTGTTGTTATGTAAAATCCTTACTTTTGATTCTTTTGTCCACTGATACCAACATAACACTGTCTGGCTTATCTTATTTCACAGGCACTGAAAAAAAAAACAAAACCACCTTTCCAGCAGTAAAACTGGCCATGCGTACGGCAACGTGCTCTGAATCCCCAACGCGCCTGTTTGCTGGCAGATTAAGTCTCTGTGCCCTCTGGCACACAGAGAACGAGTGAGGAGGAGACAGGTCCAGATTGTGCTGTGCAGGCAGCAGAAAGGTGATGCTGTCAGCCCGTTCCAGCTGACGGGGGGCAGTGACCCAGGGCTCTGCATCATTTGCAACCCAGCAAGCCTTTTTCACGCAGACACGCAGCAGGGCTCCCAGGTACATACATAAGACCTGTTCTAGGGACAAAGCACACTCAGGGCCTGGCTCAAACCCTACGGTCTCAGGCCCAGCTCCTGGGCAGCTCCTCGGGCTGAGGATGGGAAGCTCTAAAAGGTGTTGTGTCCCACAGCTCAGTGCAACTGTCAGATGCAGGAGAGCAGGAGGGAAGCCTATGGGAAGTGCCTGTCCCTTTGTGGTGGCAAGGAAGAAGCAGGCTGAATAGCAGGGCCTCTTGCACTGTTGTATTATGCAGGGATGTGTCTGTTGCAGAAGGGCATGTAGAAGACAATAAGTGCAACTCTGGACCATAAGCAGAACTCTGAGTCCCCTGATTTTTAGCTGCTGTGACAGGAAGAGGAGCAGGGGCAGGCCTCTTCAAGACATTTCAGACAGGATTTACAGGACACACAGCAATAGGCTGGTTCCTCTGGTCTCCTGTCCAAGCATGAGGTGTGTCAGGGGGAAACAGCAGGAGCAGGAGAGCGTGTCCCATGGCACAAAAGGGTACGTTGCCATGACATGAGACACTAGAAAAGGGCAGATCCCTTCTCTGATGCTGAACTATTAGACCTGCATTTGCACGGTCAGCTGCTCCAGTGCTTCAGACTCACAACATCAGACAGTGCATCAAGCTTTTCAGAAACCCCAGGGTCTGATCAGCCCTGGAGTCACAAAAGGAAACAGACTGAGACCCTCTTCCAGGAGCCCAGATCACAGAAGACAGGTGGATGGATCTAGGACAGGGTCCCTGGGGAAACACTGCAGATTCCCAGCCATCATGTGCCATGTTTGCAAAAGGTTTGCTCTGAAATCAGAGGTCCAAGACCACAGCAGGTACCCAGAACAACAGAGCTGCCCTGCAGCAGCCTCTGCAAGGCCTAGAGCAAGCTTCTACAAACAGTTCCCTCTGCAGTGATGCAGAGCCAGCTCCCTTGTCAGCTTTTGGTGTTGAGTCTGCAGCAGCAGGAATCAATTCTGCCTGCAGAGGTATTTCTGCCAGCCAGCACAACCCAGTCTGTGCAGCTGCACACTGCTCCTGCAAAGCCTGATGATTCAGTTGGCCAGCAGTGGGTCCCTCTGCACAGTGTGCTCCTGATCCTGGTGACTGTGCAAACCATGCCATTGCAAGTAGGGAGGTGGGAAACAGCTTGTGCCACCTTATCCTCCACGTCCCCAGGGCTGAAAGGTCCTCACTGAAAGCAGGAAAGATCTTAAGTAAGAGTGTTATTTGCTAGAGATCAGTTACAGATCAGTGTAAACAGCTGATCTCCCACTGAATTCGCTTTTTTATTATATGATTTATTAGAGGATTATACAGACAGCTCAGCTGGATCTCACTAGCGCATCAATATTTATTCTGCCCTTTAGCAAGAAGTGGAACTACAAAGCATGATTTTCTTATTAAACTCTCCTTCTGGGAAGGCAGCACCTTGCTAATGCCACAGAAACCCTCTCTCTCTTCCGTGGAGGCTTATGGCTTCTTGCAGACCCTCTCCTGTGCCCAGCTCAGGAGCACAGCCCAGAAAGCACAGGCACCACAGTGCCCATGTGTCACAAGGAGGCACATCTGCCCAATCCAGGCTCCCCACTGCACAGGCTGGTCTCTCCTGCAGAAACCTGAGCTGTAGCTAAAAAGCTAAGTGGAGACATGACTGCAGTTATATTTAATGCCAAGAGAGCCACTTCAGATTTCCAAGAATGCTATAGAGAGGAATCACCACCGTTTCGGATGTCTCCGGCACTGGAGTTGCAGAGATCAATAAGCAGATTAATTCTGAGAAAGCTGCTTATCTGAAAACAAGGCTCTGCCTCAGCACACATTTGCCTGGAGTGCTAGACTGCTTTCTTGTTCATGCTCACTGCTCCAAAAATAAATTGCTTCAGCATCTATAACTGCATGTGTAAAACAAGGGCAAACATTATCTCACACACAGACACACCAGAAAATAGGAAATACATGGGGCCTGTAGGGCCTGTACTAAAGGTACAAAACCTTGGATTTTTTAGAAGCTACCTAAGTTATTGACCTCTCATTGCAGAGTCCTTGGCACTGTAGGCTGTTTGAAGGACTTCATTCCTTGTAACTCTTGGAAATTCATTACAGAGGAAAGTGGGTGTTTGTTTGCCACAAACACTGGCACAATGGAATTTCTGAAATTTCAGATCTTAACAGGCCTTGGACTCGCCTTCTCTTACTTAGAAATTGTAAGCTTGTAGCTCAGCCATACTCTCATAACAAGACCTTGAGCTTCGTAACATTGTTTTATTAGCCCTCAGGTTGTGTCAGGCCTTGGATCTATCTTGTCCTGATTTTAGCTATCTCTACCAAATCTGTTAAGATGCATCACCCGCAATTTGCCTTAGGATTAGGCACCTGCTGCCTAACTTGTCTTAGCTACAACAGCAAAATTGTCTAATGTCCAGTATCTGCCCTTGTCCTGTGGTTTGAGCTATTTTTTTTTTTTTGAGCTGTTGCCAAAGTCTTTTAGTGTAAGTTTTGTTCAGTTTGTGCAATTGTGTGGTTCTTCCTTCCTAAGAAATCATGTCTTATACAAAGAAACAGCAAACCTGAATAATCATGGTTTAATTAACCCTGTGGACCCGCAGCAGATGAGATAATATAACCTACTAGTACGTGAGAGGTTGAAACATACAATCATCCTAAATGTACCCAAGAACGAGAGGAAAAATATTAGCCTCTATCAACAGAGCATTTGCCTAGAAATAGGGCATGGCATGCCAATGAGCAATGCACAGGAAGGGCTAAGGCAAGATATTGATGAAGTAACTAGTGCTACAAGTAAAGCATTGAGCTTTTTAGGATAAACTTCTTACTCTTTTCCTTTTCATATGTTGGAGGAGCCAGCTCAGATGCGAAGCTGGGCCTGCAGATGAAGCCAGGACACGTCCAGGTCCTTGGGCTCCAAGAAAACTGCTACTTTGTCCTGTCATTAGATGCCCTTGAAAAAGGTCCCTTTCCCTCCTTTTTGTAAGACCCCTTTAGGAAATGCAAGGCCACGATAAGGTCACCTTGGAGCCTTCTCTTGTCCACTCCCTTGGCCTGTCTCCATAGGAAGGTGCTCCAGCCCTCTGTTCATCTTCGTGGCCTTCTTGGAACTCCAGCAGGTCTACAGCCTTATGCTGGGGGCTTCAGAGATGGACACAGTGCCTCAGGTGGGGTCTCACAAGAGCAAAGCAGAGAGGGAAAATTGGTAAAACTCGAGCCATTTCTGAGAGGAGGCGATTTAAAAAAACACTTGGTTTTCTTCACCTTGAACTCTAGTGACTTCCTGGGAGAAAATGCAGGGGCAGGTTTGGCAGGAGGACATCAGGTGGATGTGTGCCCTCTCCTCTGCATTGTCCAGGTGGGGATCGTTTAAACTGATGCAGCCTTTGTCCTGCTAAGGGATAAAAAGCTACTCCAGTTTCTGCAGAACTGGACCTTAATTTCACAGTTCTGGATAAATGCATGGTCTTCCAATGTCTCCTACCTTGTTTGCTTCTGCAGAACTGCAAATACTTGTGGCAGGAGAAGTGTCTTTGGGAAATGCACTTGGCATTTCACACTATCTATGGAAAAGGATACAAAGTATGAAATGTCATCATGGATGACAGCAATAGATCTTCCAGTCTATGCCAAAGATCTGCTGCAAGATTCAGCAGATTCTGATCTTCCAGCATTTGGAGTCATCTTCTACTACTATTTGCATAGCACTGAGATTAAAGAACTGCATTTGTCATTTCTCAGTTGAAGCAGACACGTCACACTTGACAGCAATAGAATTAAAAGTTGAAGCTCATCTTATTTTATTTAACTTACACAAAATGCTTGATCACATTAAAGATGCAGTTTCCAACCATTCATCTGGGCAGAATTCTAACTTTGCTTTTAAGGTCTTGCTGGTATCATCTCCTTGTGAATTGCTGCCATTTAGGCTGAATTTTATATCTTCCTGTGTGAGGGTAAATAAATGCCCAACAATTTTTCTTTGAAGCTACTGGCATTTTTTTTTTTTCAGACCAGGAACTTCCCAGGACAGAACTTGATTCATCACCTGGACTTTAAGTATTTAATATGCTGACCAGATAAATTTTGTGGCATTCATGGTGGGGCAGAGGAACACTGGTGAGAGATCAGTCTTTTTCTGTGAGAGCTCTTGTTAAGGATGAGACTAGTGCTGGACAGTGCAGGCAGGCACCCTTTGGAGTCACCCAGGAACCTCACACCCGGTCACCTCAACACAGCCTCAGGACGAATGAAGCAGCCTGGGCTGAACAGTCAGTACAGCCGCAGTTCCTGGGAGCAAGTACTAGGACGGGACAGCAGCTTGCACTGGCAGGAAGCTTTGCATGCCTAGTCTGTGCTTCCTCCTCCCACTGCAGGCATCTGCGCCTGAGTACCTGCACTCTAAACACTTGCATGTCTGTACTGAAGCCACACCAACTCACCACGGGCTGGGCACACGCAATGCATAGCCCTGGGATCTACCCACTTACTCCTTAGCCCTTTAGTCTCCTCTGATGTTTTCAGTCATGTGTCCCCCCCCGGCCATCCCAAGTTCAGAGACTCCTGTGGCGTGTATCCTCTTCTTCATTCTCCAGCTCTAAGAAGACAGCAGAGATAGAACCTGAAGGGCTAAAACAGTGCCCTGGCTGGAAACAGGAGCAGCTGCACAAGCACAGTCCCCAGCAGAGCTTTGGAAGAGGAGCTGGGTGCCTCCGCCGCTCTTCCAGCTCCAGAGAGCTGCGAGCTCTGCCTCAGGCATTGTCAGTCTGCGAATTCAGACATTCAAAGGCAGCCCTTTCCTGCAGCATTCGCACACAAACTACACAAAGGCATTCTAAATGGTTAGTGTGGCTCGGGCTTGGTTAAATAAACCTGTGTAGTGCCAGTGTGAAGTGGTGAAGACGTCCTTCTGCCAGCAGATGGCGATCAAAACAAAGAAATAGGATTATTGATGCTAAATAATTCCATGTGCAGTCAGGTGCGTTTTATTCAAGCCAGCAATGCAGCTGCCACCCACTATGAGGGTGTACACTGCAGAAAGGTGGTCCAAGAACAGGCCACGAATGGCGCCGTATCCTGTGCGAGAACCCCAAAACCCAACATAGGCAGTCTGGAAAACTGAGCTGCCAAATTTTAGAGCACACTGCAGGGACACCCCTCCAACAGAAGAGACACTTCTGAAGAGCCATTTGATTCCTAACAGATTCAGCCAGCTTGAACACACTAATGAGAACCATTTCTCTAATGTATGCATATTGTTCTGAAAGGGGCAGTCTAAACGCTTTGGGTGTTCTCCCTTGCTAAAAAGAAGGAAACATACAAAGTCATTTTGCTTGTTTTAATTGATCACTGGTTAGGTTGTAATACATTTCAAAGCAAAATATTCTGTTCAAGGACATTGTAACCAAACATTAAATCTACTTTTAAACAAGGCTTATTTTGACTGTATTACCTTTATATACATACAGGTATAATTTTCATTTCACTAGTAGCAAAATTACACAATACATTGCATTTCTTGAAAGATAGCAAAAGAAAAAGGACTTGAGTGTCTGTTCTGTCCTTCCACACACCCCAAACCGGAAAAAAACACTAGTATAGAAAGTACAATCACAACTACAGATAAATACAATAAGGACCTCAGAGCAAGCTAAGACCTTATCAGAGATGACAATCACTTCTAGAAATCTACATTGCAAATATACAGTACATTCCACTAAAGAGTTTTGGGAGTTCTCATGATGCCTCTTAATCCCCTTTTGGTAATAAAAGCTTCTATGACAACATGTATCCTTCATAAAAATAACTGAATTTTTATTTTTGGAGCATATGTTGGAAGCTTAATGCAGTCTAAACTGCAGCCTACAGTAAGCTCACCCAAACAGAGAGCAAGCAAGCATTGCAAGATTGATTAAGGTGAGAACCACAGCTCAGCTCCCTGTCACTGGGCGACTTGTAGCTTGAGCTGCTCTGCACCAGGGACAGGCTCGGAGGGTGGGAAATAATACATTCCTTTTACAGCTTCGCAGGTCAATCACCTGGAAGTTCCTGACAGAAAATGTCAACTGACTCGTACAAGGTTAATTTGAACTTCTTTTCAGAGAAGTTGTTACACTGCAATTGTTAAGACAAATTAAGGACACAGCTAATGGGCAAAGTTCCCACATTTATCCTATCCCCGAAACAATCCTGTGAACAGCAGAGAATGCAGCAGCCAATAACTACACAAACACGCTGCCACTGCTGGGGAAACTGGTCTGGCCTGGGAGGTGGAATGGTGCACGTAACCCAGCAGTCCCAGAGGGCATATGAGATTTCAGCTGCACTCAAACTCTGCTTTGGTTTGTGCAGAATATTCTTCTTGTGCAATGCAAGCTTTAAGATGTAGCCTGCATTCAGAGAGGAACTATTGCTCTGTGCTTGGCAAGACACTGGAGGAACTCTCTAGAATTATGAAGAAAATGGAGGTAAACAAGGCATTTTTCATGAGCACTAGTTACCCTCACAAGTGCAACACCAAGGACTTTGCCATTGTTCCAAGGAAATGTATTTCATCAGCACTGTTGTAAGTTTTCCATTCCGTATTTGCTGAAGGAAACTACCAGTGATTAGCAAAATATCTGAACTTGACCCAACTAAGTGCAGAGGAACTTTTCCTTCCAGGCTTTATCTCTAACTAACCACTAAAACTCATCACTGCTCTTAAGGAACTCTAACAGCACTAGGAAACACAGAAGAGGCATGCCAAGGTTGAAGACACCAAACGACTTCCTCCAACACGGTCAAAACACATCACTCATCCCCATTAGGCAGGTTCCAGTCACGCACACTCCTAACACCAATTCTTCTTCACAGATCTGTATTTTAAAAGTTATGCCTAACTCTCCAGATCTAACAGCAATGTAACAAGCAATTTAATTAAAAAAAGAACTAGTGGAAACCTGCCCTATCATTTTATAAACCCTGCTTTATAGAAAATTCTGAGGAAAAAAACCCTGCCGGACTTGGTACTGCCACCTGCTACAGTCAGTCAGCAGCACTCTCAAAGGGCTGGAAAAGCAGGCTACAAACCAGGTTTTCTCTACTAGTCTAGACATGTCTTTAGCAGAGGTAGGTAGGAGTAGGTCAATGAAGAGAGAACTAGAAAACTGTATTTCAGATGTAATTTAGAGCCTGGGTGTTCTTCTCTACACTTCCTTTGATCTATGTTGCTTTGTTTCTCTTTGCTGTTGCAATAAACATGTCAACCTACTTATTTTTAAAAACTGGACTCTGGTAGGCTGCAAAAAATGCACGGCATTAGTCAGTGGTTGTTACTAGAGAGAGGAATGACCAGTGTAGGTGAGAAGGCACCACGATTTGCTGCAAGAGACAAGGAGGTTTCTGCACCACAGAATTTCAAATACTGCGTGCGAAGCCTGGTGTAGGCACAGGTGTTACACCGTGCTGGCAGAACTCCATTCCCTCAGTCTCCAACTCTGCTGTTGGCAGATACAGATTAAAAAAAGTCCAGCTTTCAGGGCATGGTTTTGACACTTCAGAACTTAACTGTCCAATGAATAATAAGCATGAATTGAAAATACACATTTTAAGCCAAGAGAGAATCCAGTCAAGTCGCTGATGAACCATTTTTTCTGTAGCCTGTTCTAAAAGCCCTGCGGACACTAGGAATACGGCCACAGTGAAATGTGTGTGTAATCATTTGAGTGCTGTCCTATTCCATACAGCAGACAGACAATTAACAACTAAGTACAGAGCATGCAAAAGGCTGAAAAGCCCTTATTCACATATTTTCTACCATTTTTTATTACTGTTTGAAGATTAATTCAAACAGAACTGCTAGACTTTCCTTCCAAATGACCCTCTCCTTTAAAAGCAACATTAAGACTCAATATATGTTTATATGAAATGTGCCCTAATTTCCCTTTTCCGGGTTCCTGTAACTAAAAAATTTAATATGTAAGCCTAACACTAAGAAACACCTTTAATGGTCCTCATTCTGCTTTGGGTTCCACAGAAAACAAAACTTCAGTTTATTATGTTCAAAGTCATCATCTGAATTTTTTTTTTTTTAATTTTCAAATTATAGTTTTCTTACAGAGCCTTACTGAAATCCCCATTTTTTTGCATTCTTGTATGCAACACATCTAAATGACACAGTCACCTAAGATAAAAAAAACAAACAAACAAACCCTACCTGAAATAGCTTCAATATCAAGATTCAAAAGTTTACCAAACCGAGCCTCTCCCGGAATCTTAGCAGCAAAATTCAACTACACAGAAAGGAGCAAGACAGAGCAAGCCAGCCAGTTCCCCCACTGAGAACCAGAGATGACTAAGCCATACAGTAAGTTGAGCTGTTCTGTCAACTCAACCAAAATTTTGGTAATTATCAAATAGCTCTTGCAAGAACCCACAGCCAAACTTCATGATTTTCCATAATTTTAAGAAGAGAGGATCAATTTCAAGAGAACTTCAGTATCAGATAAGACACTTGCACTCACGTTTCCCTGCTCACTTAAAATCACACCTAAGGTTCTTCTCTGATGAAAATTTTGCAAGCAAGAGCAGAGAAATAAAAGTAGATTGATGTAGACGTCATCCAGAAAACGCTACCAAGTATACAAAGCAGATTAAGGTATTTTCCTCCCAATTCTCAGGTTTTAACTTTTTAAACACCTATTTCAAGAAAAGAGCAATTAAAAATGTGTGCCTCAAAATTAAGTTTCTGGTTTTGCAAACATGGGTTTTTTGAAATAGTCCTTCCTTACTCAAAGCAGCTCCCTCAGAAATGCTTTCTCTCTCTCAGCTGTACTTAGGACTGCAGTCAAAGCCATTATATATTTGTATATGCCTTTTTAAACCTATTACTAGATAGCATTTGCCCTAGAACTGTAAAGAGCTGTGCAGGTCTCCCACAAACCTACCCTACCAGCAGAAGCCTTTAATTTCCACGGATGCAAAACACATACCCAAAGAGTTAATGAATTGTCCCAAGGAAAAAAGATTAACTCTTACTTTAAGTCAGACAGCAAGTTACATACTTTTATGAAGTAATCTACTGAGACTTAAGACTGCTTCAAAGCAGGAACTGAAATACAACTGCAGCTATGAATAATATATAAAATTTCTGATCCATAACTGATCCTAGCTTCATCTTTAACAAAAAAATTTAAAAAAAATCACAGCAGCTGAATATATATGCAAATATACACAAAACCTTTGAACAGAGGTTAATAAGTAACTGTGTTGGATCAGAGTTTAAATTGCAACCTGTGTTCACAGGTCTCTAACCCATCAGCTCTTGGGCTGGTGTGGCAGTGGAAAATCTCATCCAACACACTGTTTAGGTGGCATTAGAATCTCGTGTTTTCTGTTCAGATGTTATTACTCAGCAGAACAGTTACCTCTGATAATGATACAGCCTCCCTCTCATGTAAAAAGGTAAGATGATCAAAATATCCCCTTGAATGCCCAACTGTACTGAATCAAGAGACTGCTGCCATGGATTTAAATGCTCCAACGTTAATTTTCAAACTTGATATGAAAACTGCATTTTTTATTAACACAGAGTATAACAGTCATTGGTCATTTGCACTCATCCGCCCCAGCACTAGTGGAAAAGTGCCTTCTGAACAGGGATGAGAAAACACAGCAACTTTTGTTATCGAGTTGTGTCTCTACTCATCTTGCACTAGGCAGTGCATGGAAGGTAGGTGAGCAGAAATGCAACAAATATACCCCATGTTTTCACATACACAGATGCCATGCATATCTCAAAAATACAGAAGTTCAGACATGCAGCAAAGTGTGTTAAAGCACTTTAAATGCTCTCCAGATGACAATGAGTAATGTAATGCTCACTCAGACAAATCAACGCACAGTAAAACATTTGTGCTTACACTTCAAGTTTCAGAATAACATCATTTCTATCAGAGTAACTGAAGTGCAATGGAAGGAACGTTCCACTGAAACCAGAAGCAAGAGACACCATTTAAAGAACTAGGAAAACACACAAAGTTCAGATTACTGCCTTATAATAAATAACAAAACAGCAGGAACATGCAGACCTTAAAGTCAAAATTTGTTTCTAGATTCGTGATATGTAAAAAAAAAAAAGTAAAAATCAAGAACAACCCTGTCTGATTTCCCCACATATGGGGTCTTTTTGGCTAAACAACTGTTACTTTATTGTAAGGAACACAGGTATTGCCAGAAAACATTATTTACAGAATGATTATCAGATGGATTACATAAAATAGAGATGAAAATATACACCCTCAGGTTTGAGATAAGCCAAGCAAATTCACTGCTGCTAACTACAGCACTTTGAAGAAGGCGACAGGCACCAGATATCAAAGTTGAATCACAAAACTACTCGAAGTAACAGACAAATTTGGGAAGGTAGAGGTACAGCAAAGATCAGTGAAATTGGAATGGTTTATAATTCTTACTAATATACCAGAAATTATTTAGCTTCATTAAAACTCTATTTCTCATATATAAAACTGAAGAGAAAAACTTTACTCCCAGACTGTGATTTCTACAGGTACTGAGCAGCTTTTTTTTCCTTAGTGGATCTATGTAATGCTTTGTACACTACATCTTACAAAATACATCCCCACGTTTAAGTGCATGACTAGAAACTGCGCTGAAATCATGGAAAAAGCGCTTCATAAATCATAGGCGCAACAGGGTCACAACAATGCTCAGCTCCAGTTTCTGGAAGAAGTTCTGTGAAAGGTGAAGTTTTAGAAAAGGGACTTCGATCCCTGGTTTTCAAACTCTGACCATGCGTCGTTCAACTCCATGAAGATCATTTTGGCATACTGCTCATAAGGCTGTCCCGTGGCCTGAAAACAAACAGAACACATCATAAGCATAAAAATGTTTGGAATTAGGTGACTTAGAACTAAGATCTCACTCCTTTTATATTTGCCCTCTTATTCAACAACTTTAGACTGATATGTGAACATAATTTTGCAGACACAGAACTCTCTCCAACCTTTATCCAGGGTTTGCCACAAGTATTTTAAACAAAGCCAAGCCCTTACATTATCTTCAAGCTTACAGTGCAATTCATAAATAAATGAAACTTAGCTAAAAACAGTTTTCAAAGATGTTGCCATAAAAAGTTTTAGTTGCTATCACTTAAACGATCAAATAAGTAACTTTTGCATTTGCTTCCTGAGACAGCTTGCAGTAGCGCACAGGGATAAAAAATCTGAGTACTTTTTAAGACAACTCCTTCTGGATGGGATTTTCTGGAGAAAAAAATCTGTTGCTGATCGTCACTGATGATAAGATTCAACATGAATGACACAGCACCTCCTGTGCATTTGCTTCCACACTCAAGGATAGTATGCTCACAGTCCCCTGCCTGTTTCACAGCAGCCCTGATTCCGGGCCAGCACAACCCAACCCTCGTGGTTGATTGAGATCCAGTCCCAAAAGAGGAATTATTTTACCAGGTCCTTTCCAACACAAAAGGGAAGCCTCAGAGCCCTTTCCCGTATCCTTCCCCTTCTCCTGCTGCTTAGCTCTTGCCAGCTGCAGTACTTTATTGACTCTATTTTAGAGGGTGCTTTAATGGATAAGTGGCAGAAAAAATAAACAAGAAAGAAGACTGTGCCTCCAAGAGAGCTGTGTTCTGACACTGATGCACTGAGGGGCCTACAGAAAACACCAAAAAACCACCACAAAGGTGTAAGAAGCCTGATAGCCAAGAATACTGAAGGACAGGGGGGAGAAAAAAACCCAAAGAATGTGTTGTTTTTTTCTGTTAATGGACACAAGACAACACAAGATTGAGACTACTGCTCACTGAACCACCAGTGATGGCAAGCCTGAAAATTCAAACTAGGTATATTCAGTGCTTATCTTTGTATCTAAAATACAGCAATACAGCTCAGAGCAATAGCTCAGAACAAGAAGCTACCTTCATACACCGGAAGACTAACAAACCATGGAATGCATTAAATATTTTAAAAAGACTACCAGAATATCATACTTATCACATACTTTTCATCTGATCATTTGTTTACTCTATTAAAGTTGACTTTTTCAAGTAAAAATTGTTTAGTAAATGAGGTTCAGCAGGTTTTTCCTTATGGTTTTGCTATGGCAGCCTCTGAGTCTCTGTTTACAGGTTCACAGTCCTAAAAAAACCTGAAATATCAGCTCACAGAAATAAGGCAGATTCCACTAACCAGCATTAAACCTGCCTGCAGTCAGAATCCAGCATAACTGACCTTGGTGCTCAGTACATCTTTCATAGGATGTTCCATTTATTCATGCTTACCTGTTGAATTGTGTTCTGTGTCAGGATGACAAGGGAAATCCCGTACTACCTGAATGCAGCAGGATGCCGCATTCAGAAGACAATGGAAGCAAAGTGAAGAGAACCTAAGGTGCTGATCA
>VZRE01004948.1:27220-55881 GCA_013396775.1 Cephalopterus ornatus
GTGCTGATCAAGAAGCAAGGCATTTTCTAGTGACTAGCACGGTGTGGTAAAAGCAGTTTGTATTCCCTTTAAAGCAAAGAAGATCAGAGGAACACACTCACCTTATCTGGATGAACTACAAGGACTGCTTTCCTGTAGTACTTCTTTACTTGTTCAGGAGTTACTAAATCTGCCATGCTGACTGGTTTCCACTTAGTTTCCCCTTCCCAAAGCACTGTATGAAGAGTGGATATTAATGCTCTGATATTCCTCTCCTTTCCTTCAATCCATTCAAGAATCTGGGAAAAAAATCAGAATATATAGAACTGAATGCAGCAATGTAAGGATTCTCAGCCTATCTACAGACATAACCTCATTCTCTGCAAGACTACGATTTTAAGACTCAAATACAGTTGTGTTACTGCACTCATTCCCCAAGTTCAACTGTATTAGCCACCCAGAAGTGAAATTTTGCATCTACCACTCAGGAATAGTTAATTGTTATTAGTTTATTGCAGAAATTCAGTGATTGCAAGAGAAATTACTGAGGTAGTTACATATTACAAATCTCTGTAAAAATAATGACAAGAGAATTGTCAGGAGCAATTAAAAACATTCGTTACAATTAGATATTACATTCAAATTACATTAATCTTGTCCACATCAGGGCACAAGATTAATTTACTAAAATTCTTACTTGATTTGTAAAAAAGGCTTAAGTGCACAAGCATTGTACAAAAGATCATGTATCTTAATAGTCAATGTTTACTTAAGCAACCTGCAGAGGAGCACAAACTAAAGTGTTCTTTGAGATATCCCCATCAAAGTTATTCTGATAACTGGCCATTTCTGACTTTAACAGCAATACTCAAGCCACTGTTATAGTGACATTGTTTTCACTGAATGCTTATGTGATGTGACAGTCTCTGCCATCTGTCAGCAATGAATGTGGTAAATAAAAATCTATATTTATTTCCATTTGCAGTGATTTGTGTCAAAAGGTAACTACGCAAGCTGTGCACACTCCCTTCCAAGCATCCCCCGCCAAAGGTCTTTTACGAACTTTTCTAAAACACCATAGAAGCTACAAACTGAAACTATAGTATTATGCAATGTTATCAGTGAGTAATGCATTAAAAAAAAATCTGAACAGCTGATCAGGTAACACCTCCCAAATTATATAGCTTATTTCCTGAATTGCATCTCCTAGTAAATTTCTTAGTACAGCAGTAGCACTTGTTAACCAGTAAATGCAAGTATGTGGTCACCCTGAAGACACTTATTCTCAGCTGCCTGTTTTCTAAAGCATAGTTTTGTATTATCAGCTAAATCCATCTTTTCTAAGGAGACCTATGGGAACAGTAGAGATAAAGAGTAGTTCTGGCTTGAAGAAATAGGAGCTGGACAAGAAAACTCATTCTTTAATTCTCCACATTTAGCTGAAGGAAACAAATTCACATTCCATCCATATATTTTTGTGCTACTTTATTGCCAATAGACTCTTGTTCATGCTAATTATTATACAGCCATATGATTTAAATAAATATAAAATTTCATATTATTTTATCAGAATGGGATAGAGTTAATTTTTTCCTTAGTAGCTGGTGCTGTGTTTTGACTTCAGTATGAGAACAATGCTGACAGCAGCAACTAAATCATTAGTGTGTTATGTGGTGCTTCCCCTGAGTCAAAGGCTTTTCAGTTTCCCACGTTCTGCCAGTGCACAGGTGCACAAGAAGCTGGGAGGGAGCTCAGCCAGGACAGCTGACCTGAACGGGCCAGAGAGATATTCCATATCACAGCACATCAGACCCAGTACACAAACTGGGGGGAGTTAACTGTGTGCTGCCCATTGCTGCTCAAGGACAGGCTCGGCACTGATCAGCAGGTGGTGAGCCACTGTACTGTGCATCACTAGAGTCTCTTGGGCTTTATCCTCTCTATAAAATTATTGGTTTTATTCTTGTTATTATTCCAACGTAGTCCAGTCTATTATTCTATTTTACTTGACCTCAATTGTTAAACTACTTTTATCTCAAGATGTGAGTTTTACCATTTTCATGGATTCTCCTCCCTATCCCACCTCAGTGGGTGGAGGGCGAGTGGCTGCATTTAACCATCTGGGCTGAAACCACGGCCATTAGTTTCTCCGTCAGACATTGTATCCTTCTGCTAAGATCAGATTTTCACTTAAATCAAAATCACTGTGAAACAAACCTTGAGCTTCAAGGGGTCCATATCTTTAGACATTTCTTGTTTTCTCATCTCAGCAATAGTCTTTGGTCCCTTCTTATCAGATTTTGCTGAAAATCCTTGATTAGATAAGAGATCCTCAAAGTCATTTTCTGAAACTTTTGGCTTTTGACCTATAGAAGGAGAAGAACATTAAATAAAGAGTTACATAGGAGAATACATTAATGGGGGAAATATATGGCACTCAGATACACATGCCTGGCATGTGTCACTACCATGATAAACAAACATTCTTCAGTGACTTGATATCCACAAGACTAACAGAAGGACAGGAATAAAAGAGATCACTGACAAGCTTTCAGTCCAACAGAACAGACAAGCTCATCTGCATCCATCTGACTGAACACTTGCATGTCCTCTTTTTTTAAAAATGGGAGTAGACTCGAGGGGAGCACACATCTATCTATTTGTGATTTTGGAAAGGGTTCCATTTTTCCACTCTAAGTTAATTCTAATGGCTATGCAGCAGTTTTTCAAGTGACCATATATTCAACACTCTAGAAGTATGCAGTCAACATCTAAATGTTGAAACTTATACAGAATAATGAAGAGATAAAATACCAACACGAATATTCATTATAGAACCCACACGTTTCAGAGAACTGTAGAATAACTGAATTCTGAAGAGGCCTCTGGATGTTATCTCATCCAATTTCCACTAAAAACAGGGACAACTAGGTTCATTTCTCAAGTCTGTGACCAGCTGAGGTCCATTTGTTTTCAAGGGAGAGGAATTACAACATCACATTTGAGCACTTCATCATGCTAATTCTTTTTTTTTGCCTTATTCTACAGACTTCCACATGCTGCAACTTACACCCACTGCCTCTCCATCCTGTCACTTCTTTCGAGACACAGATCCACAGAATCATTTCAACGTAAAGTATCTGCTGTTCATTTATATGCCAGTTAAAGGGAGGCATAATCCTAATACCAACACACAAGGAAAATAAAATTTTCCAAGAAAGTTGATGTAGAAGAGGCCATGCCCATCCCTATAACTCTAGATTTGCCTATTCAGTTGGAGCATCTTAAAGGACTACTTCCAACTATGATTCCATCTGGTCCTGCCTCCATATCTGTTTGAAACCCAAGAATTTCCAGTAAGTTTACCCTCAATCTTTCTCAAGACTAGGTACTATATTTTAGCTAGGAATAATGTTGCATCCCTTTCTCTGTGTATCACAAATGGACTAACATGAAACATTATCAACCATCTCTCCCCCAGATAGATCAAACTTACCTTTCTAAACCCAGTGACACAAAACCACTACTCATGTGGGTGAGTAAATGTACAGTTGAGACTTTATGCCCAAACTTGCACGTATTTGGGCCATCATCAGCTTGTCTCTGTTATACATCAAGATAGCTTTGCAAAAGAAGGATACCACATTTGCCAAGAACTTCTGTTTTTCTGTTTTCTAATAGATAAAAACTCAATGTAAATAAAAATATGGAGGTACAAGAGCTTCTGCAGGTAACAGTGCACACAACTAACTTCACACGGGCCCTTGTAAGTAATACATTCACGAAACTTACCAAAGCTTGGGGTTCTGACTCCTCTTTCTTCTCGTCCTCCAATGACACTGAAATTTACTGTGTAGTTGGGCTTAGCTGCTGTGCTGGATTTAGTCTGAGACGGCCACGAAGTACTTGCTGGTTTTGGGGATTTCTGCCACTGATTTCCCAGTTTCTGAGATGGAGCAGTCTTCTGACTAAATCCACTACCCAAGAGTCCACCACTGGAGGAACCTAAAAATAAATACTAAGTCAGTTGTTCAGTTTGGTATCTGTCACCTGTTTAATACAAGTAAAACAGTTTAGTCTTGAGATATAACCACAGAGTTCACACTGACACCATGATACATGAGAAAACATAACAAAAAAGTATGAGTAAAACGAAGTTAAAGGAGTCTCATTAACAAGTAACTTGGATAGGAGGAACTAGAGACTGAAAGTCTTCCAGCCTCTTACAACTCAAGTTCTCAACTCTGAGTTTCAGCAGCAGCATCTGCTCTTGTCTGATGGGTCAGGCACGTGTCAGACCAGAAGATAATTTGGCTGTGACAGTAGTTACGCCTCCTAACGTTTGTTAAGGTGCAGAAGACAATGAATAACTAATCACATGATCGAAGAAAGTAAGCATATTGAGAATATTTTCAAAAGAATGCTTTCAAAGTCTCCAATGATTTCTTGCACTACTGTTTAAGAAAGATGAGATTATTCTACAGCAGCATTCACAGGGAATATCACACAGGAGTCAAAAACTAACTGCAGGAAATATTGCTGTAATCATCCCAGCGTGGTAGAGCCCAAGCTTCTCTGGGTATTCACAACAATATGCACTGAGTTTGCTCTTTCAAAACTGTTTCCTCACGCTTCAGCTCTTTTGATAGCTCTCTTTTGTGGCTGCTGCTCATAGTTATAACTTGCACAAGAGGATGTCTTCCCCAGGGCCATGTACAATATAGCTTTAAATACCACACCTGATAAAACCTAGTATTCAATACAACACTTGATATAATCTAGGAATATACTGTTTTTTTCAGGAAAGCACTCAATTGCAGTCAACTCGGTTTTCAGCCACTTATAACTTGTGAAATTTACAAAAAAATCTGTTACTAGTCAGAGTACATGACCCTGCACTCTGAAAAGTTACTTATTTTTACTGTTCTTCCAAAGCATTCTTACATTCATTATTCCAGACTTCAAGGCTACCAAATTCTTCCTGTAGGGCAAGTCAGTGCCTCACTATTCACAGAAACTTTCCAACACCACACTCCTACCTTATACAAGACCATTCCTAGAAGAGTGTGATGATACCAACTAGCACAGAACAGAATTGGTATCCTACTACTACCCTAATACACTGTTTTTAACTACCTTTAGCTATTGCTTCTTTTGTTTTTATATAGCATTCACATTTAAGCAGCTTGCACTTTCATAAATCCTCTTCCAGATTAATGACTTGTATGTGGAATCCAAGAAACTCCTATCCAAGAAACAATACTCAGCCTGAATTCCAGTTCCTATAATGCCTTGAAAATTCATTTCAAGCCAGAGAAGGGTAACTAAGACAGTGACGTTTGGCTACTTTTTAATGCAGTCATTTTTCCTATTGAAAGTTAACTGAAAGACTAATGAATTGACCTAAGTCCCACTAAAATCAGTTCCATTTCTTCCACTGGATTCAGTGGGTGCTACACCTGCATCTTCAAGTCAAAGAAAACAATTTTTTTTTATTGTCACACTATCTCTAGATTTAACAAGTCTGAATTAACCTGAATTATTAAAGTAGAAAATTTTTGTAAATTGTTCACTGCCAACCAGCCTCTGCTTCAACACCAGAATTTTGCAAGTGATTATGCACAAGCAACATAAAGAAGTCAAACACTGCATGTTACCTTGTGCTTCTAGGAGATAATTCCACTGGCACTCAAGTCAATACACAATGCTAACTGCCAGGGCAGCAGAGAGTAAAACCTCCCTCAGCTCCAAGCTAAGAGAAGAACATGTTTCTGCAATGCAGCAACACTAGGCTGTTCTGAATCCTTCCTTGTACTCTTGGCAGCTGGTCACACTTATGGTAGTATCGGTACTGAAATGAAAGGACCTCAGCTCCTTTCACTGCCCTTCATTTTCCCACCATTTGAGAATGCTGCAGAGCTAATTCCTGAACTTCAGGTGACTATGATGTCCTGGAACAAGCATAACTCTGCGTTGTGTCTCATCTTCCACAACTCCTTGTGCCCACTTCTGCAAACTGACAAACATTCCTAATGCTTCTGGCACTCATATACACGTAAGGGCACGACTTGTGCTGATCTTACAGACCTGACAGATGTGAGCAGCAGAGCCATGAAGGTCTACTGAACTCAAAGAAAAGTACGGAATTTACAGGAAAACAACTGTCACTCTGGAACTAACAAATTTAGCTAATTTAATCCAGCTTTCATTTTATATCCTTCAAGCACAGTACTAATCAATGCTAGATAAGAAACCTCAGGCTCAGTTACTGAATTAGCACCCTCTGTTTTCTCTTATCATCTCAACTAGATTCTGAAGCATTAAGTATTTTTACTGTTTCTATATCACAGCTGTGGTTTCTTCTGAAATATTATTCCGGATGTTTCACACAATATCTGTAAAATTCTATCTTTTCTTGTTACTCATCAGCTCTCAGCTGACGCAGCTCGGTGGCGTGAAGGGTTGGCCCACTCGGGGGGTAGAGCAGTAGATGACAACCGGCTAGCTGCCAAACTGCGCCACTAGCTCTAGGCCCCGAAGACTGTGACGCAGTGAGAAATAAATCACGCCTACGCACAGTTCCGGGAACCAGTGGGGAGTGAGCTTTATTAACGGGGAGACAGCCCCTTTTATAGGGTCTGCCTTGGAACTTGCTGGAAAATAGGTGGGGTTTAACGTATATGGGTATAAGGGGTGGAACAACAGCCAAAGAAGGCAACAAGGGGAGGAACAAGGGTGGAGTTTGTTACAAACAAGGAGATGGGAGGAGATATAACCATATATGAGAGTAACAATAAAACATATGAATTTTTCCGATTTTTTCAAGTAATTAGACATTATTAAGATTATTCTTGAACCTTTCATACAACTCTTGACCTCTGTCAGCATAATGATCGCCCACACTCAGCGATTGCCTCAAGCTGGTTGTTAACAATTAAAAGGAAACACTTTCCTTATAGGCTATCAGTAACATTTATTGGTACAACAAGCAAATAAAGAAGTAGGGGCATTAAGTATAGTCTCTCAAAAGTAAGATCTTACCTGGAAGACCAGATCCAAGATTGGCAAGGTCAGCAAAAGGATCTAAGTTCTGAGATTTTGCTTGGCTGAAAGACAGACCTGAAGACACACTGGACTGGCTCCCTGTGGTAAAAGCTTGACCTGTATAACAAGATGTATGATGTACATGGTCTATATGGAAATTCAGAGAATGAATAAAAGCACTGTTTCCAGAATACCTCGCACAAACCTCCCCTACATTCTGCTTCATCACATCTTCTACCATGACAAGAATCACCATTACTATGTAGAACTTAAACTATTTGATTCCTCTGTCTTGAACTTAAATCTGAAAAACTACACAAGTGCCTTAAAGCATCATTTAAGCAACAGAGCAAAAAATGCATGAAGAGGTGTTCAGCAGCGTCAAGTGATTAAAATGACCAAGTCTGGAATATTCCTTATTCCCTCTAATGGAAAAATTTAATTCTATATACCTTCACTAACAGGCTTCAGCTGTGGTGACGCCACATTACTGGTTGTTGAGGAATCTGCCCAAGAATCCCATCCACTTAAGAGATCTGGGTGGCTTGTGGAAGATGATATTTTAGGTGGCTCTGCTGTCAAATTCCCTACAGAAGAAAAATGAAATCTTTAAGAAAACCATCATAATAATGGATATTTTGCTAATACCAACAGAATGGGTACCACACTGTCTACTACAGTGGTCAGTTACACAGCTTGCTTAAATGTCTTGACACAGTTACGCAGTCAAACAGGACTCAGAAGGGTTTTCTCACTGGAATTCCTTCATTTACATTTTAAACACTCCTAACACTTCATAGATAAGATATTTTCATGCACAGGCAATGCTATGAATTTAACAGCTTAGGTCTCCTGGGCAAAAGGCTAATGCTAGAAAGCAGTAGTGCCTCACGAATGGTGTTCCTTATCACTCGGCAGCCTGGGTCCTGCGCAGGTGGGGCCAGGCCACTTCAAACTGCAGGTTTGCCTAACTCCGGCCTGTTGTGACAAAGGGAGCTCTTGACCAGCTAACAGCCCTCTCAGGTGCAATACATGAATGAACCCATGAAACTAATAAGAGGAAGATGGATGTCTCCTGGGAAGAGATTGAGAATCTCTAGCTCCATGGTTAAAAGCCACCTTTTCTATACGTGAAACAAAACCACGACGCCATCTAAACACAGGCAATGAAAAAGTCACATTCAAAAGGATGCAAGGGTGCTTCCACTAACTCCTGGGAAGTGCAGCACCCAACGTAAGGTTATAAACTACCATCTCTGACATTTGCAAATGATTCCCCACTTGCCCACTCACACACAGGATGAGGTGAACAATCCTCGGAGTGAGAGGCCCTGGGTATGGAACACTCAAAGCTGCGTGCCTCAGCAGCTCTGAGCCTTCAGCTTGTGGAGGCTCAGAGTGAAGCAGGACAGCTCTGGAATGTAACCTCTATTTCAATGCTATGACAACAATCAGTGCTACAAGGACAGGCTGTATTTCAGTAAAACCAAACCACTGAGTAGTGCTCTAAGATATTATGTACATGATGTTCTAAGACATTATGCTACAAGATGCAGCATTTAGAAAGTTAACCCAGCCATCTTTACAAAAACAGTGACATTTTGAGGCTTTGAATGTTCTGACTACATCACAGACTTTCACTTCTCTTAGCTTCTCAACTTTTTATTCTGAATATTGATAATAAATCCTCTTAATTGGGAAATAATTAGAAGCAAATTTAAATATCCCCTCTAGTACCTCAATCCACTATATTTTTATATATATATTACTATATACTATATATTACTAAACACTATTTATACTTAGCTCTTACAGCTGTAAATACATCAAATACTGTGCAACAAATACCTGCCAAGAGCCTGTATTTCAGCAGTACTCTCTGCTACGTAGGAAGGAAAACATCAGAATAAAATCCAAGAAGTACCTGCCATTTCCAGCCCTTTCTCCAGGGCTTCAGCTTCATCTCCCTGACTCTGAAACCATGGGAGAAACAGTATGTATTTGCCTCAGTACTCAGGACCCCAGTTATCTGTTAAACAGCAGTGTCACTGGCTATAAACTTCAAAGTATCCAGCACCATCTATTCATCAGTTTAGAAATTTGTTCAATTATATGCCCCTCTCAGGGGGCATATAAGCAGCCTTGAATTATTATAAGTATCAATTTTTTGGCTAGAAATAGGTTTTTTTACCTTACAAACTCTGCTATTAGAAGTTTTTTTTACAGGGGCATAAGAAAATTAACAACCACATACGAAATTAACTATTATAAAACCAAGTTGAGAGAAATAAGGATAAAGTAACATACAGTTGAATGCATTTGACAGATTGATAACACACCATGGGAATCAGATGTTTTATAACTGCTGGCTTAAGAGCAGCCAAGTTGATCACCTCCCCCACTCTGAACTAAGCAGGAAGTAGCCTACTGCTGTGTACAGCAGTAAATTCACTATTAATAGTAAGAGCTCACATACATCCACTACACTTTTATCAGAAAAATCTGAAAACAACGGGATGTACAACATACTGAACAATTAACATATCGCTCCTGAAACTGTTCATTCTCACGCTATATTCTTTTTAGTTGTACAACTCGGGCATTACCTCAGATTTTGAACATCAAGGTCAGGGCAAAGAACTATTTCTTTATTAACACTGCTCAAGCCAAGCTAAGATGCAAGAATAAGTTGGTGGTAATCAGATCACACTTTCCAGCTTTCCAAAATAAGAGACCTGCATTTTACTATATCCTGCACACAAATTCACACAAGGTTTTCTTTATTTAACTTGTCATCTCTACAGGAAATCCTTTAATCACAGAAGACAACGGGATTTTCTGCGAACCAAGAGGCTGGTTCAGTATGATGCAAGGTTTTTTTAACCTTGTCTAAAGCCCGTCTGAGAACACGAGTTTGTCAGAGAAACTAGCTTCTACTTGGGAGAAGACTACACTGGTCATTCGGGTTTCTTTTGATCACCTTCCACATCTCCTGATATCTTTTGATCAAATTAGTTCATTCTCACACAGGGAAGTACATTCCTAACTTGACCTGCATTAAAGATGACCTGCTACTTGCAAACCCAAAACAAAATGAAATTACCTTGTTAATATGTGGCTGTTTAGCAGCAACTGTGAAACAGTTTCCTATTACAGCTCAGAATGCCTTAAAAGACCAGATATTCTCTAAGAACTATCTTTCATTCTAAAACATCTATGATTATAAATTTCAAGCCACGTTTGAGAAATACAAGGCTAAAATTCTAATCTTTGAACTTGTGTTCACTGAAACACTGCAGGTATCTATAGAGGTTTAGTAATCGTTTACTGCCAACAAAATACATCACAAAAATCTGATTCTAGACACTTATTACTGCTCCAACAGCAGATTCAACAAATCTAATTACTACAGCTTACTTTGAATGGTCACTGGCATTACTACTAATTTATTTTTAGTGAGTTTAAAATTGTTTCTCACTTTAATGACCTCATGTTTGCACTGTCTTTTGCTCACTTAACACAATTCTTCTCTCATTTGTCCATTCTTTTCCAGTTACCAGTGATCATGTCTTTTCACTCCCACATTCATTTTAAAAGCAATATAACTATTAATATTCCTAACTTCCTTGATAAAATTGATACCTGTAACTGGATGGAATGCTGAAGGCTCAAATACGTACTTCATTTCAGCTAAACAAATAGAAAAGCCGACATTTGAAAGGTAAATGTAAGGCAGCATGAAGTGTTAACCCAATTCCTCCACTTCCATAAATACTGCATAGCCACAGAGAGATACTGGGAAAATCACTGTATAACGGACTGAAAAGAAAATTTTAACTATCTTTTCCCTACGTTGAACAGAAAACTCCAGAGTTACATTAAAATACCAGGTATCCTAATGCATTTACCAGGGTGCAAGCTATCAACCAAAATCAGAAAGACTAAGCATAAAATAATAAGCATTGAAGCCAGATGTAAAAATATTCCTCCCTTTTCTTCTGTACTTGCTCAAATGTTACTAACAGCTGAACAGTGATGATGGTCTTCTTAAGGTTGCAGGTGAACATTTAGAGAGCAGAAATTCACTTTTTTTTTTTACACACAAGAAAGTCATAACTGCAGTGAGGTCTCCCCTCAGTCTCCTCTTCTCCAGCTGAACAGACCAAGTGCCTTCAGCTGCTCCTCACACGGCTTCCCCTCAAGGCTCTTCACCACATTCATGGCCCTCCTTTGGACACTCTCTAACAGCTCTTTCTCATGTTGCCACCATTCCTAACTACCTGCAGCTTATAAGTGGCAGTCAGTGTGAGCAGAGGCCTGGGCTTCTCTGTGTTGGACACAGCTAGTTCCAACAGAGCTGCCACAGGACACAAATGAGCCCCTAGATGATGGCATCTTTGGGAAAACACTTTTTAGAAAGGATAAAATATGATCCACAGCAGCTGTGAGAGAAGCAAGGTAAGCATGAGAGAAACAGCCCTGCAAACACCCAGGTCAGTGGCCAAGGAAGGGGAGGAGGTACTCCAGGTGCTGGAGCAGATTCCCCTGCAACACACAGAGAAGACCACAGTAGAACAAGTATCCACACTGCAGCCTGGAGAGTGGAGGTGGACATGTCCCACATGGAGCCGCAGCCCACGCAGCAGCATGTTCCTGGCAGGAGCTGCAGCCCCTGGGAGACCCATGTCCCTGTGGCAGTCTCTTCCTAAAGGACTGTCCCTACAGAATCCTTACTCTTGAAAGACTGCATCCTGTAGGAAGGATCTATGCAGGAGTAGCGGAACAGTGTGGGTATGAGAGGGCAGCACAGAAGAGCTCCAGACTGACCACAACTCCTATCCCTGTGGAGAGGACCCACGCTTTTCTTTGAAAGTCAGATTTTAAAAATCTCTAACAGTAGCGGCTCTACTGCTCCACCATTTTTGCAAGTGAATGTTTTTTTCTTCAAAGAATTACAGGAAGACCAAACATATCACAAAGTTTTTTGTTTAAAGATTAATAGATTTTAAAATAAATGCAGGAGGAAAAGGCTTTGCCAAGAATACATCAGAGAAATGAAACAAATAAGATTAGAGCATTACATAATGTACTTTGTAAGTATATTACCAGAATGCATTCAGGTCAAGAAGGTGCAAGCTAGCATCAGCTTGCATTTTAAGAACTGGTTATACTATAACTTGACTCGCTCATTTCTTTTCCAAGGTTTCCAGAAAAATCTTTAAAATCTGAATACAACATAGCATTGTCAGCCATAAAGTAAGTTTTGAGGTGTTTTTGTACCCTCAGTTCTAAAATCATTAAGAGGAAACTCCAGCTCCTAACAGAAGGATAGCAATGCTAGAAATCCTCTCACATCATAAACAATAGCATGACATTATACAGGATCCCCTTGCTTCATGGTGCATTTGTATCTGCATTCCCACAACACAGAGCTAATTAAAAATAGCAAGTGGATCTATTAAGACACTAATCCACCTTGATTAAGCTGAAACACAAACACACAGAGCAGCAGAAACTATTGAGAAACAGAACACCAGAAGCACACTTACCTAAATTTAAGAAATCTGAGCTGGAAGAAGGTGGAAGTGAACTTTGTGTGGAAGGAATTATATTAGCTGTAGATGTTGAGGTTGGATTAAGGAAGTCCCCAAAGAGATCTGGACCAGACAAGGCTTGATTCTCTGAGCTTGATGACATTGTGAATGGATCAAAAGGATCAGCTAAAAGAGAAGCAGAAAACAAAAGTTATCTCATGACAAATTTTAGAATAAACAAAGTTGAAAAAGCCTTACTCCTCTAGGGGCAGAGACAAAAAGCAAAGTTCCTGTTAGCAACCACAGCAGCCTTCTGCAAATTCTTCGTGGCAAAGAATCACCACCTGTCCCTTCCTCTAGCCAAATGTACTTTCATGTTGGTACAAAAAGTATCTCAGCCATACACAATATAAAGAGCTATGTCTTCAAACACAAATCCTTAGCAACACTGCATAAAATTCTACAACATTGTTAATTTCATCCATTTAAGACATACCTTAAATTTGAGTGACCATCAGCATATAAACAGAAGAATTACACTTGTTAAATGCTCTATAATGCCAACCTCCAACAAATTTAAAGAAAATGGACTATTCTACTAAAAAGGGTATCAAGTAAAACATTCACACTACCATTTAGACTCGAAGGCATTGGCGATTCTGGGGCAGAAAGCACGTCAACCCAGGAATGAAAACCAACAGAAGCAAGACTTCAACAGGTCTCTAGTGCTCACAGTGAGGAAAAACTAATCGGAAGAGTATTTATAGGCAACATGGAGTAACATGTGACAGTCAGCTGGAATCATGGCTTGAGATCTTCCTGTTTCTGCTGCCCTCTAGGGTCAAAACTCTCAAGAGCCCAGGGACTTGGAAGCTGAAGAGAAGGAATAATCCTGCCACAGTGCCCCAGCACATCCTGGGATAATGACTACATTGTACAGGACTCACTAACACTTCAAAAACAAATCCTGGATTGTCACCAAGCAAACCTACTATAGCATCACACATGCACAGAACCTCAAGTACAACTTCAATGTGAAAACTGAAATATAACAGTGACCAAATATTCTCACTTCTGTAACTGTCTTACACCATGCAATGAAATACATTGAAAGAGAATGAATATAAGAATGAGATACACACATGACTATTGCTCAGGTGTTTCACAGAGTAGATAAAAGGCATGGTTAGAGAAAGATGAAGTAATAAAGCTTCTCTTTTATAGACCTCTACATATGTGAAAATACTAAATTAAAATTCCTCACTGACCACAGTAATGAAGTTCAACAGTGAATTGCCTCAAAATAAAGAAATATTTTAAGTCATATTAAGTGCTCTACAAGACAAACACTTTGCATTTCTCTGTATATTGAAGCTTTTAGTCCCCATGAATTATCTTTCCAACGACAAGCCAGGCCTTGTAATAGTTCCCCAGATTATGTTGCCTGAAATCTTACTGTTAACTTCATGCAGAGAATTGCTATTCTCAAAAGTTTAGTAATGTGGCAAAGAGCTCATTATCCACTAGTTAGAGGAACAGAACTCCTAAAACACCTTGTTTAAATACCAAATAGACAGTAGTATGCAGCATTTTCTTTTTGGACATCGACCTGTCAACAACATCAGTAAAACCAGCAAGAAAACATCTTTTAGCAGTGCCATTATCCTACTGGTTTAAACAGTAATCTACAGGATTTCCAGTTGCCTAGCAGTCTTATGTGATTAACATTTAAAAGTCCCACGCAGACATCTGACCTAAGCAGCACAGCTCTGTACAACTAATGACATGGCTTTACGTAAAGTTCAAGAAAGCAGCAAGTTAGGACAATTCTGTGCCTTAGCAAGAGAAATTATTTACACGTGGATTTAGAAAAGGATCTAGCATGTAATGTTTTTATGGGAAAGCTACAGATTCTTTAACAATTTCCTTTAAATTGAAAATTTTATACTTTTCTCTTTACATAGTTTAAAGCTAAGAGGATATTGGCAACATAACTAAATACCTGGATAACGTGTAGCAATGTCCCTCCTTCTTGCGGAAATAACAGATATTCTGTGCACAGCCTTGCTATAGACCAACACACCTTCACTGTCTGTGATGGTATTACTACATGATACTCATTTTCTAAGCACAATGCAAGCAGCAGTTTTCACGTGTCACCTAGGTGAAGAGTACTGATGTTAAATTCACATACCTGAAGACATGGCTGCTGCTGAAGATGTACCCTGAGTAGCAGCTGGACGCTGAGTGCTGAAAAAGAAATCTGTTCCTTGTCCAAGGAGATCTCCAGTGGGTTCTTCTGAAACCTGTGATGCACTGCTCACAAAGAGATTGTTCAACAAGTCTGCATTACTTGATGAAGAGTTTATTTCTGAGACAGGTTGTTTCTGTTCTGGTGATACATCAGAGTCTAGTCCCAGCAAGTCCACACTCTCTTCGGGAAGAGATTTTTGTAACGGTGTAGATGGAGTTTCAAATTTGGCTTCGAAAAGCAATTCTCCTTCTGGAGTAGAGTCTTTTTCATCAACAATTACTGTGCTTTCTTCACCTGGAAATGTAGGGAACTCCTCATCTGAAGGATCACTCTCCTCCCTGTCATCAGATAGTTGGACACGATCATTTTTAGATGAACTGTCCTCAACTCCACTTTCTGGAGTTTTTCCTTCTTGAAGAGNNAAAAAAAAACCCAAAAAAAAAAAAAAAAAAAAAAAAAAAAAAAAAAAAAAAAAAAAAACACAAAACAGCTTTAGATTACCAGGATTATTCTGATGACTAGGATGAGAAGGACTTCCATGACAAGATCATATGAAACCAATCCCTAACTAATCAGAGCTCACAAAGGAATTGATGAAAAAGCAACTAAATGTTGCCTACCACTTCTTTGTACAGGGCAGGCAAAGCAGCAGCCCACTACCATATCTGCCACTTGCAATGCAGGTATTAGGAATTTTTTCAAAATGAGGCTGACTTGGACATTCACCTCAGATCATTGTGCCACTTACAGCTCAGAAGATCTCTCAGTAACTGCTGCCCCGCTCAATGAAAGCCTAAGCAGCTGCTGACATTTTCGCCAACATATCAGTGCCACTGAAAACTGGGAAATAAACTCTCCAACCAGTTCTCTAGATTAGAAAGCTGACATTACTTTATTAGCAGCACTGGATGGATGGGGATTATTTCTCAAAGCACGCATGAGCAGCAACCTAACAGACCAAGTTATACTCATGAAATTAATACACACTCATCACATTTCACAAATACATGCGTACATGCTAATTATTTCCATGAACTTGTTTGCGTCTGAGTAAAGGTCTTCTCAGGGTCTTGTGTGGTTATTTGGGAACATCTCGTTTCCCAGAATTCCCTTTTATGGTCCCAGATCTTATAATGAATCTTCTTTCCTTGAGAATATCTCATATGTGGTCAGGTCATGGCGCACTTCTCTTACCATTCTTTAGTCTGACACTCTATGTTCTCAAAACTAAGACATTTATTAGTGCATATTAATCACTAATATAAGTAAATAAGGAAGCCTTAACTGGCACAAGACTTATTAGTCACAGATGTAGGGAGATCACAAAAGGCCACACTAATCTCTGGTATTTGCACTAAGCAGTATATAATACAAAACTAAGCATTAACCAAGAATATAAGGACTATACACTATTGCACTAAAGCTAGAAGAATTTTCCAGCATCTTGCCCCACTGCTGCATAGACTCCTTCTTAAAGGAATATAACTTGTTCAGCAACAGCAGCACCCAGAAAAAGAGGTTACACATGCACTACAAAGTTACTTTTTCACTTTTCATAAATACTAATCTGGACCCCACTGGCTAGTCTACCTTCTTTCCTCTGTTCCAGCCTAAGTAGGGCTGTGGGAATGCAAAGCTTCCTTGCTGACCTTCAAGGTTAAGATTTTTACAAGAAAAAAGAAAATTTCAGCTCAGCATTTAAAGTTATGCTCAAGCCCAAACCCCATTACTTGGTGTTTATTCAAATGAAGCAGAATGACCGCTTGTTAGTCTCTTTAAATAGCTTTTCCTCACAGTCTGGTGAATTACAGACTTTTGCTGCATAAGAAGGATTAAGCACTTACTGGAAGGTATACAAGACAAACCCAGTAGTTACTTCAGAGGAAAACTTGTACCTTTCCAGTCCAGAGAGTGAAAGAAGTTATTTGCATCAGTACTACTGCTGTGTGGGGATTCTGTATCAGTAGGTGCACTTTCTGATGACTGCTCCAGCTGGGATGCTTCTGCTTCATACTGTGCAGTTGAACCTGGTTGTCTAGGCAGCTCTGGTTTCCCTATAAAACAGAGTTTAAGCCAGAACCCTTAGAGAGAAACTTCTCAGTCCTCATCACAGCAGCTGACTTGCAGACTGATTGCTGTCTGCAAGTACTTATCAGTCTGCAAAGGCAAATTCCTGCCCACACTCTGCCCGTGAAATTAGCATTATTAAATTTGTTTCAGCTGAAAAAAAACTGGTAAGTCCTTGTTTTCAACTAGGACATGAAATCAGACTCATAAGCAAAACACTCAAGCATTCTATTTACATTTGAAGGAAAGCATAACTAACACCTCACTTATACCAACCATTCCCTAAAACATGCAAAAGCTTGAACAGTATCTGCAATAAGAGACAGAACAACAGGAAAAAAAAGCAAACGCAGCTGTAGAAAAAGACCCAGAGTATAAAGCCAGAGAAGAATATGGAGTTGTTAAGAAACATCACAGAGAGGTTAAACACTTGTTTGCTGCTATTTAATGCTTCTTAAATTTCTCATTTTACTGAGATCAGATATTAAGTGACTCTTCTGTATGGCTGAGTCAGGCAGAGTTACCTACTGCTAAATGATCTCTCAAAAATGAGGTTCTCAAGGCAAATTGAGAAGACTCTCTAAGTAAGTCAGTATTCATCCAATCTTTGAAGAGAATGGATGAATGCTTGGGAGAAAGCTTCTGGTCTAAATCTGAATATAGAACTGGTAGAGTACTTTTTCACCCTCCTTGCTCATTCTCAATTGTAGCTTAGAGATGCTGAAAAAAACAGTCTGTCTCAAGCCGAAAACATACATGAAAAATCATGATTACTGAAATAGAGTAAATTCACTTTTAACAAGGCAAGTTTATAAAACCAGTTCACAGCACTTGCTTTTGTGCTATTTCCTTTTCATCAACTTTAGAAATTCTTTCAGTGTAACTTGAAATGCTTACATTTCACTTATCCATCAGAAAGTAGAAGTGACTTAAGAAAATAAGAGTAATTTTTACAGATCCTCATCATCAATGAAACAACAACTTCACAGAGAGTTGTGTTTACAGTAGGATTAAACTAAGTTAAACAGAAAATTGTATAAGTCATGGTAGAAACAAAACATATCCTGCTTAAAAGAAAACAAGAGCCAGCAACAACTATCTGGTTCTTATATCAAAAGAAATGTAGTTGAGACACACCATATTAACAGCATAGAGTAAAATCTCATTTATCACTAAAATCACCACAGTAATCTCCATCATGCCTTTTATCCTGGAAACACAGAGAAGGCTTAAAAACCTGAATGAAAATGTCAAAGCTAATAGCAGAAGATACTGAATAGCATCAACTACAATTAATGCAGGCACCTGCAGATGAAGCACTGAGTATATAGTATTAAGATAAAGAGTCCTCTGGAACATATTAGGAAAAGTTGAGGAAATTAATTACAACATTACTTGGCTATGCCAATGCTGATAAAAACACTTTTAGTTAAGACCATTTGTGAGGAATGCTCAGATGATTTTAAGTGAAATGATACAGGTGCCATTTTAGCCAAATAAAGCTCTTTCAAGACATCTTGCCTCCAAATCCTGAGCATAATAATTCCATTTGCTAAAATCCTGCAAATGGCATATTCATAGCTTTAAAGCAAGCAAATGTAGCCACAGTGGAAGGAATATAAGAACAATTAAAACCCATTACTAGAGGATAATTTAAGCTCCTTCATATAGTGTGCATTTTCAATGATACATAAAAAAAAAACTTTTAAATTTATTTCACTTAATGGAACATCAGAAACTAAACAACAGCCTCAAACACTAAGAACATTGGAAACTACATCACGTTCTCTAGTTTTTCAAGGGGTTCATTACCAAATTTTGATAAAATCTCTTGTTGTTCCTCTCGAGTGGAAAAGAGGATCTTGGGATTCAGTCCCTTTATATTCATATTCTCCCATGGTGGCTGTTCACAGCTTGGCCTGTCTCTGGGCTCCACCTCTACTTCCAGATTGACTTGGAACAAATCAGGATACTTTTCTTGTATGTCACAGGCATCCAGATCATACCTGTAGAGACACAAGTAGATGCTTGATACTGATAGCTAACTGGATTAGATCTACTGCAGTACAAAACGAAAGTTCAAAGCAATTAGTATTACACTTAAAACATGCCGTATTTGTTTACTTTTCCCACATATTTTAAACGTAGCATTTTTGTACATGATTTTTGTTGTAACATGTACAAAACCTTCAGTTCTCTTGAGGTGAGAAAACAAAGCAATCTCATTGCAATCAAAAGTAATCTACTTCCTACATCAACTGTATTTCTTCCCCCTCCTATATGTTGATTTTTGGCAGCTTAGACAGTTTCAAAGAAAACTTCCTTCAGTCTCCTACAAAAAGGTGTCAACATACTTGGCAAATTTCACTGTAGTGGCATTTCGAGGCACAAAACCTGTGTGGAACTGAATCTGAAACATCTTCATTGAAGCCATCTGTTGAAAACAAGAAATACAGGAAAACGACATGAACCCACAAGAACAGCATGCACAGTGTTCTGCCTTGAATATAATGCAAAGTATTTTCAGCATTAAAATACTTGAAAATGTTTGCTTTGCTACAATTTCCATTTAATTCCATGTATACTCGTCATCTGAGACGAATATAAATAGATCTATTACTAACACTAAAAAAATCAAAATGCCCTGAGTCAGATACATCCCATCACTAACCTCAAAACAGACTATCAAAAGGTTTTATGTATTTACAGGTCCTGTACTGGAGGCTGAAACAGCATGACCTTTGCTACTTTTATGAATAACATACACTCAGAAAACCCCACTGTGCAATACACTAATCAAGAAATATATGTCACATAAAAAGTCATTGATTTAAAACAGTTTTAATGTAGCACATTTAAAAGAAGGCATGCAAACAGGTTTTTTCTCTGCAAGTTCTCAAGTCAGCCATTTATTCCAGACAGAATTTTAGGCCTTTTCTGAGCTGACTCATTTTAACCATTCAACTTTCTCGACTCTTTCTTCTGTTGACAGAAAAACTACTTTCCCATGTATGAATGTGAGCATCCAGAAAATGCTACTACAGAAGGTTCATGCAGCTCCTGGTCTTGCACAAATCCAAATTACAGCTCACTGATAAATCCAGAACACATTTGTTCCCTAGCTTTAGTTACAATACAGGTGAAATATTCTTGCCAGTCCTTACAAAGAAGTCATACAGTAATAGTCCAGAAAATTGAATTATGAAAGCTTTTCTTTTAAGTGAGCATTTATTGAACCTCATAACCAGAAGCAAGTAATAGGCAAAGCACTGACAGAAGGTTGAGGGAAGTGATCTTTCCCCTCTATTCAGCACCACTGATTTGTAGTCCTTTGTCCAGTGCTGGGCTCCTCAGTGAAAGAGAGACATGGGCATACTGGAGAGCTTCTTTTTGATCCATCCATGCTTACCCTGAACCACATATGACAACCTGAACATCCTATTAAATCCATTTTCTTACTCCCTTGCTATGGATGACATTTCCTACAAGACAATAAACCCTCTCTAAAACTGTCTGTAAGGAAGCAGAAGACATTCACAATGCCCAGCTCTAAACACTTAATAGGCAATCTTGAAATGCAGTGGTTGACCTCTGTAAGAGTTCCGCAGAGAGTTTCAGGTGGCAATTTACACAGCACATAAAAACTAAGGACATGCTGAACATCGTTCCATCAAACCTCCCAACCCAGATCGTCACCAACACTGTTGATGTGTCACATGTCATAGCTGATGGATGAGAAAATTCTAGTCTTTTCCTATCAGTGAACGAACACCAGAGAAACCCCACGAAAGAAACTCTATCATCAATGAAAGCGAGACTCCCAAGGAGTATAACCTAACCTTAGCTAAATTTTGTCAGTTGTACGCCTTCTTCCTGATGAGCTTGAACCATACTATAGTTATGGTGTGCACACTAAGGAATCATTTCACTGGGCTTTCAGTTTTAAGGCGTTCTGGAAGATCTGGCTTAACCTCTTCAACATGACAAGATTTGATACTCACCTTCCTATTCCCAAAGTAGAAAAAAACACAAGGAAAACAATCTATTCCAGTAATAGTAAATTATGTATGAATATGTGTGTTTGTCCCACGTGTATTGAAACTGTCTGAAGAACTGTCTGGCTCAATTTCCACAATGCTCCAAGTTATTCCAAGCTTTGCACTACCCCTTCTTATCTTCTACATGTATTTCCAAGTTTAATTTGGGCTACTTATCTGGAGAGAAAAGAACATGCCTCTAAGAAATTTGAAGACAGGCTTCATTAGAAAGTTTTTTGTGATTTTGTAAGACATTTGCATACACAGTTGAATTAAAGAAAGAATTATGCATTCTACCTATTAGAACAAAGACAAGAAAATCAGCTATAAAAACTGAACCTGACTCTAGAAATAGGGTACAAAGACACACTGTTTTTTCTAGCCTATTTTGTACAGGCAGTCCGTGAAGGTACACTTTCCTACTGAGTGGTATTTTTTCTTCATTTGCACTTTGTGTGCACAGAGTTGAAAGGTTCTGGTTTCTTGTGCAACTTAGGAGATAACAATTGCCACCTCAAAAAGAATGGCTAGAGGCTTTCCATGCTAACAGACTAATCATCACTACTGAAGTAATTTCCAGAAAGGCTTACCAAAGTATCTACATGCACAGCATGAAGAATGGACATACTCAGAAGACTTGAAAAAGTTGAATTCACAAGAGTATGAAAACCTCATGCATTTCTTTGAACAAAGAATAGCAAGTAAAGTCAAGCACTTAGTAGATTATGAGTAGGATACAAAACTGCAACAAGAAAAAGAAAGTCCTCACGTAGGCTTTTAAATTTGTCATTACCTTGGCTTGTAGTCGCCCTCCTAGAGTTGACCTGGCATGATAGATCACAATGAGAACATCTCCTTGGACCGTTATACCTAGTGGAATTACTGCTTTCCCATCTTCAATTTTAAACTCCCTAAAGAAAAAAACACAACAGTTAATTTAGTTTAAAAAAACCCTAAAAAAAATAACGTATTACCTTATTCTTAGTCTACTTTCTCCAAGGCCTTCAGTAGCTGGAAAGTTAGAGGGACTTGGGTATTCTGTCACCTTTCCTGCCTTTGATTACTACACCTAGTATTGTCAGTACCATTTGCAATTCCCATGCAGACACCAGAGCTGTACAGGGGCTACAAAGCAGTCACCTTTACAGCTCCCACGCCTGGGGAATCCTTACAGTGTCCATGACAGAGACATGATTCTCTGTTCAGTGCATGTACGTGCACCTCAGAGATCAATGTTCCTAGTTTTACATCACATGGAGTGAGAAAAGAGCCTTGCTCTCCTCTGCCTCGCAGTGTTCACTGTGCCACCTCACCATCACCCCCACTGTTCTGCAAGACCAGATCCAAGCTGCTACAACAGCGATTTATGTTTCAAGATGAGCAAAAATGGGACAGGGGAGTCTAGAAAAAAAAGTAACGTGCTGTTTCAGTGCAAGTTATAACCCGTACTTACTTCATTTTGTCATATTCCTGGGAGGTAGTGGTTATTCTCTCATCTCCCACATAAACTTCACAAAAAGGCCTGCAGCCATTACGCTGCTTACTGAAAAGTGGAACAGGAGTCATGACAATTGATCTGATGAGGATGGGCTTGCTGTGAGGAATAATAGGTTCTTCAGCCATCATGTCACACATGTATTCAATGTATCTGCCAAAACCAGAAGGTACTCATTTAGTCAGAGAACAAAACTCTGAAAAATGGGTGAACACACAGGTGAGTTACTCCTGTTCTTATATAGCCACTAAGTAGTGATGAGTGCTAACAGTAAAACACTGGAAACACTTAACACCACTTCCAGGAAACACATTTTCAACTCTGATATAGAGTGTTACAAAAGGAAAATTAAATCGAAACACAGAAATATTTATCAACCATAGTCAGCCTCTCGTTTTAGGGACAGCAACACAGTTTCTGTACGGAACCCTGACGGCTGCATCACAACAGAAAAATATACTGCCTGGAAAATTGAATACAGCCTTACACATGAACTCATCTGCACCTGTGTCCCACATTCCAGACAGCTCCAGTCACTGCTTTAGGTCTGTAGCTTTACATATATTCAGCTGTAAAACAAATTAGCCACTCTTTCCAAAGGCCTTAAACACTAAACTACAAGAATTACTTATTTCATATCTTGCACTTTATGGATCACTCAAATCTTCACAAAGGCTTTGAATTTGTCCTCATTAATATAAATTATCTTGTAGAGAAGCCTTTAAATACACTTAAAGTAAATCTGTACAACAGCATAATCCGTCATTTATACTGAACTAATACTTTACTTCTCACCCTTCAAAATCTAATGCTTCTAGTAGGAAACACCCTTACTACCAGTGTCACTTGCTATTGAGATTTTACTGTTATAAGAACTATCAAATCAAACAGTTGGTTGAAAACATTTGTCAAAGCATATGCAAGTCACCTCTGCAGGCACTCCTTTAAAAAGCACTAGGCATTCTTACCCAATTGACAGATATAATTATTTGCACAGAACTTCAGTGTTCTGACACCATAAAACCTATTGCAATAAAGTAGGAAACATGAAATAAGTCACACATGGCAGAGAATTCATACTTAAGAAAGGATTCAAAAGCTGTCCATACCCTTGTTTTCATTCCTAACTCTTCTTCACTATGGTCACACTTGAACCACTTCTGATAAGAACATCATGAGTAACTTAAGGGCTCACAAAATCCAGATTCAGAATTTCTCTATTCACAATACAGCAAAATACTTGGAAAAACACACATTCAAACACAGACATTATTGAAATAATTTATCTTTCCAAAAAGCATCCTGTACCATATTAAGAATTTAATAACTACTGGCTTCAACAGTACCTTTTATGAGAAGGCCAAATGCCAGGTGGACAGCGTTTCATACTGAACATATAAACTGCAGCTTCGGCAGTAGTAAAGAGACGACAGAAGCACAGAAAGGAGCAAACTACAACAGCAGATGCTGCTCTTCCATCCTAAAAAAAAAAAAAAAGTTACTTTGTTATTAAACCTAGTGGAAAAAGCATTACCCAAGTTACTGAAGAACATGGTGCCTCCCTATTTAATGTTATGAAGTCCAAGGTCTAGGGCCATCACTAGATTTGAAGTTTGTTTATGAAAGTGAAAGGTTTTCATTTCATTTCCACACAATGCAAGAGATAGTACGTATTACCTTTTTGCTCAAATATGAAAAATTGCTTTAGCATAACACTGTTAGAAATTTTCAATTGATCTTTCTTAGCTTACTATCAGTAATACCCACTTTTACAGTTCGTTGCCTGGTTGCTGTCTGAAACCCTAGTTCAGTGGTATTTTTGGCTGACAACATGAGAAGTACAAAAATTCAGAACTAAACTACACTAAACTCTAGTCTTCTGTCTAAACTGACTGAGATTAATAGCTTGCCATGAAACTACGGGAAGGAGGCTAAAACACTGGCTCTCCTTCTGCCGGAATCATGGCTACATACATATGCCAGATTCATCCCTGCATTAAAGAAGACAGAAGATCTGAAAGAGGTAATGGCTGACAGAACAGGACTTCAAGGCTCTTCTAGGAGCATGGAACAGAACTTCTATCATTCATTTCTGGTGTACGCTTTTCACATCATGTATATACATGGCTGCATGACAGACAAGAGTTTCCCTCACAACTGAGGAAAAGCAATGAGTTAGGTATCTTAAATGAAACACTTGAGGAGAAAGATGTTACAAAAACTGGTGCTAATTCATCACATCTGCTTCCTACCTACTTGACCACCAATCCTGTGATACAGAGACACTAGAAGTATCACATTAACATAGAATTAGATGTCTAACCTCACATCAGCACTGGAAGTTACATCGGTTTTCAGGAGCTGACATTAACTGATTTTTTTCCTTGCAAAACACACAAGTATGGTTTGTCAGATTAACAAATTCTCTTTTTGACTCCGACAGTGATATTCCCTACAGACTGCTATACGATATCAAAGGACAGGTTCTGAGTGTTTTCCAGCAGCATTGCAAGCATTGTCGCAATGGTCACGTTTCTGGTTTTTACTGTGCAGTAGAATTAAGAGTGTCAAAGTTTCGCATGCAACTCCTTCACACAAACATCAGAGTAACCACATACTTTCAAATTTTGAGCAGAGTAACTCTTCTTTAAATTCATTCCTCTCATCCCCATATTTGACAGAATGTGGCTCTACAGAGGGTTTTATTGCTTTTTTGGGTTATACCAAGCTTAATAATACTTTGGACACCAGTGAAAGTTACAGAGCAATCTGCTGCCAGCAGAAGCAAGTTAACTAAGCATCTCAGTCAGTTTCTGAAATTCTGTGAAATTCTGAAATTCAGATTACATTCTAAATGGACAGTAGTGGGAAATGCGGTGTATACCCATCTGGCACATGGAAGACAAAAACCAAAGCAAACACCGAAACATTAGAGCAGATTTCTTTGTCCCAAAGGTTACTTTGTCTTAATGCCTCCTGTATACCACCTTGTATTCTACATGCAAGTAAGTAAGAGCTACCTTATCCTCCTAATTTCCCTAAGGAGAAAATTGATGCAAGTAACTTCCCTAGAGACATAGCAGTAAGGAATTATCAGTAGAGAAAGCCAGTAAGAGTCACAGACTAAACGGATACTAGCACTCTTAATCACAGTTTAAAGTTCTACTGAACAAAGCATTTCAGACTTGAACCAATTTCTTACAAGGCAGTGCACAATGCAAACATTTTTCTGGTCTTGTTTCAGCCACAAATGCATGTTCTTGCATATGCTATAAAGATTCTGAAGATTTGGTGCTCGTCTTGCTGGCCAGCCACACTCAGAAACCTGCAATGAGAGAGACAGTAGATGTGAGAAACGAGATCACAGTCATATACATTTGCAGACCATAAGCTGTGAACATAAGAGGCAATTTTACACTTTAATGCCACCTTCATGTTGAAATTAAGCAAGATGCTCAAGAAAAGTAGTCTCACGCAGTGTAAACGGCACTTTATAGGATGAAGTGCAATAAAACTCCAGTCCTGTCTACAAGTCTGCTGCACTAGAAGTATCAACAACTCAAGTTACTACCTGAAATATTCTTAGAGCAAGGAATCAAGTAAAACAGCTTTCAGCTGTTGTACACATACACTTAGGCAAAACGTATTTTTCCACATAGGCAAAAAAAAAAAAAACCAAACAACAAAAAATCCCAACAATAAGAAGACTAGGCTTCTTTTTACATTTGTCCTTTATTCAAAGATCTCCAGTGGTTAAGTAATACTCCTTTTGCTATTAGTGTTACAATACGTTACCAAGTCATCAGCTTCACTATTAAGAGCCTATATCCCTAAAATCAACTTTCCACTAAGGATGCAGTATATGAAACCCGGTCCTTGGTGCACTCGCAACACTGAAGAGCAGATATATTCAAGACCAAGTAAGCAACTTACAAAGCAAGCTTTTCCTGTTTTGTTTTTAATATCAACTGCAATTGCCACATGTCAAAGACCAGGTTTTCCTATTAGTAAGACGTTTTCCTACCCAGATAAAGAGTTCAAGGGTTACTCTGAGATGAATTACCTGAACTGATGATCACAAAATACCGGTTTTGTATCAAGCACGGGAAAAAAGGCTGACATGCAAGTCTTCTACAACATTTCACTGTACTTTAATATTTTAATTAAACAAGAAGGCAGTTTCAGAAAGTATCACTTCAAAAGAGATTTAAATTGAATGTTCCTTTGTTAGTGAAAGCTTATGCCAAGTCACCAGTGAACAAATAAAAGCTAAGACAAGAAGTCCTTTATATCCTTGCTCACCACAGGACTCAATAAATCTCAAATGTGGGCTTCAGTACATCCCAAATATTACAATAGTGTGTACTGGTTTTGGCCTGAGTAATTTTCTTCGTAGTAACTGAGGTTGTGTTTTAGCTTTGTGCTAGAAATAGTGCTGAAAACACAGGGATATTTTTGTTACTGCTGGGCCGTGCGCTTACGCAGCGTCAAGGCCTTTCTGCCCCTCACATCACCTCACCAGCGAGCAGCTGGGGGGGCACAAGAAGGTGGGAGGCAACACAGCCAGGACAGCTGACCCCAACTGACTAAAGGAATATTCCATACCACAGGACATCATGTCCAGCATATAAAGCCAGGGCAGAAAGAAGGAAAGGGGGAACATTCAGAGTGATAGTTTGTCTTCCCAAGTAACCATCACATGTGACAGAGCCCGGCTTTCCTAGAGGCAGCTGAGCAACCTGCCTAGCCTGTGGGAAGTGATGAAGGAATTCCTTGTTTTGCTTTGATTGCATCTGCAGTTTTTGCTTTACCTGTTAAACTATCTCAGCCCAGGAGTTCTCACTCTCACCCTACTGATTCTTTCCCCCACCCTACCAGTGAGGAGTGAGCGAGGAGCTGTGTGGGGCTTTGTTGCTGGCTGAGGTTAAACCATGATACAGTGAAAGAATCACATTGCAGCACTGAACTTCAAACCAGAACATAGCCTAGAAAAGCACGAGTGTTCAAAAAAGTAAAAAGTAATGACTTCTCTGGAGGATTTACCATTTACTTCCTACTCAAAGACTAGTTTTATTACAAGATGTAAAAACACGTAACAAAATTACATCACCTGTTTCTTTCGCAATATTTTAAGCCCAAAGTGTCCTCACAATTAGCAGAATGACAGACAGTGCACAATCTCTGAGCAACCTATTCCTAGCAGGACTCAAAACTAGCTGAGGAGACTTCAAAACTACCATTGCTTTTAACCAAGATTAAAGAAATTTGCTGAAGTTCCATATAGAGAACATACAGCAAGAAGTCAAGAATATGTAATTTCATAAATACATTCTAAGCAAAGTGTCAGAATTAAAAATTTCAGAAGCTGTTCTCCTATGATCAAGTTTAAGGCTTGCCCTAATTATCTTTAGGAGGCACTAAAGAAAAACTAACCTTCCTTAGATCCCTGCATGGCTGCTCTCACCAAGTGCTGAGTGATGAAGTTAGAATTGCTGGACATCTCGATTTCAAGAATGGGAAGATAAAATTTCCCAAACATAATTAAAGATTTTGTTTTCCAAGTAAAATTGCAGCCATAAAAAAAAAAACAACAAAGAACAGAAGACAGTGCTTTGTAGAAACTTCCTAAATACTCCTAGACAATAAAGTTATGAGGAACCTACAACGTTTTGACGAGTTATGACCTACTATTACTACCCAGCAAAACAAAGATCATAAGACAACATTAATGTAAAAAAGATAAACTTTGACGAGATCAGTTTCAGGTCACTGGTAGATTTAGCTGTGCTTATATTACCATTCATAGCACCGATACATAAGAAATATCAGTGTACAGACACTTCAGACTTTCATAACCAAAAAACCATTTTCAGCATAAACTAATTCCCAGCCACAGAATTTATCGTTCCATAAACAGAGATCAATAGCTTTGTAGTATGAGGAACAAATCAGTTCACTACATCAGTGTAGTGGTTTTGATTCTAGGCCCTCCTTGGTAACCAGGTTGTAACTGAGGAAGTGGCCATGTTCCCAGTATTCCATACGATTTTTTACGTAAACCAGGGTATAAAAATAAGAAGGGAGAGAAGCCTCTTCCCTCTCTTTCCTTTCCAGTGGATCTGGGAGCAGGTTCTCTGCTATCAGTTCTGCTCGTGTGGAGGAGTGAGACCTAGTGAGGCCTTGTGGACCTCGGGAGGCGGAAAGTGCCAGCAGTTGTTTGGTGTGATTCTGCTATCCCAAGGAGAGTAGTA